>VMBQ01016909.1:0-11015 GCA_007657795.1 Dreissena rostriformis | reverse complement strand
TTTTAGAAGAGGTAAATAAAACATCGCGACACACACCATGACTCAAGGATATTTTGAAGAGTTAAATAAAACATCGCGACACACAACATGACTCACGGATTTTTAGAAGAGTTTAATAAAACAAGGCGACACAAAACACGACTCACGGATTCTAAGAAGAGTAAAATAAAACAAGGCGACACACACCACGAATAACGGATTGTTAGAAGAGTTAAATAAAACAACGCGTCACACAACATGACTCACGGATTTTTAGAAGAGGTAAATGAAACATCGCGACACACACCATGACTCAAGGATTTTTTAGGAGAGTTAAATAAAACATCGCGACACACAACATGACGCACGGATTTTTAGAAGAGGTAAATAAACATCGCGACACACACCATGACTCACGGATTTTTAGAAGAGGTAAATAAAACATCGCGACACACACCATGACTCAAGGATGTTTAGAAGAGTTAAATAAAACATCGCGACACACAACATGACTCACGGATTTTTTTGAAGAGTTTAATAAAACAAGGCGACACAAAACACGACTCACGGATTCTCAGAAGAGTTAATTAAAACAAGGCGACACACACCACGAATCACGGATTGTAAGAAGAGTTAAATAAAACAACGCGTCACACAACATGACTCACGGATTTTAGAAGAGTTAAATAAAACATCGCGACACACACCATGACTCACGGATTTTTAGAAAAGGTTAATAAAACATCGCGACACACAACATGACTCACGGATTTTTAGAAGAGGTAAATAAAACATCGCGGCACACACCATGACTCACGGATTTTTAGAAGAGGTAAATAAAACATCGCGACACACAACACGAATCGCGGATTTTTAGAAGAGGTAAATAAAACATCGCGACACACACCATGACTCACGGATTTTTAGAAGAGGTAAATAAAACATCGCGACACACAACATGACTCACGGATTTTTAGAAGAGTTAAATAAAACATCGCGACACACAACATGACTCACGGATTTTTAGAAGAGGTAAATAAAACATCGCGACACACAACATGACTCACGGATTTTTAGAAGAGGTAAATAAAACATCGCGACACACAACATGACTCACGGATTTTTAGAAGAGGTAAATAAAACATCGCGACACACAACATGACTCACGGATTTTTAGAAGAGGTAAATAAAACATCGCGACACACAACATGACTCACGGATTTTTAGAAGAGGTAAATAAAACATCGCGACACACAACATGACTCACGGATTTTTAGAAGAGGTAAATAAAACATCGCGACACACACCATGACTCGCGGATTTTTAGAAGAGGTAAATAAAACATCGCGACACACAACATGACTCACGGATTTTTAGAAGAGGTAAATAAAACATCGTGACACACACTTGACTCACGGATTTTTAGAAGATTTAAATAAAACATCGCGCCACACAACATGACTCACGGATTGTTAGTAGAGTTAAATAAAACATCGCGACACAAAACACGACTCATGGATTCTTAGAAGATTTAAATAAAAGAACGTCACACACAACGCAACTCACAGATTTATAGAAGAGGTAAATACAACAGGGCGTCACACAACACGAACCGCGGATTTTTTGAAGAGTTAAATAAAATAAGGCGACACAAAAAACGACTCACGCATTCTCAGAAGAGTTTAATAAAACAACGCGTCACACACCACGAATCACGGATTGTAAGAAGAGTTAAATAAAAC
The DNA here is from genome assembly GCA_007657795.1 of Dreissena rostriformis. Classification (NCBI taxonomy): domain Eukaryota; kingdom Metazoa; phylum Mollusca; class Bivalvia; order Myida; family Dreissenidae; genus Dreissena; species Dreissena rostriformis. The sequence goes on along the minus strand of VMBQ01016909.1, from coordinate 9,294 downwards.
AACGCGTCACACAACATGACTCGCGGATTTTTAGAAGATGTTAAAAAAACAAGGCGACACACACCACGAATCACGGATTGTTAGAAGAGTTAAATAAAACAAGGCGTCACACAACATGACTCACGGATTCTCAGAAGAGTAAAATAAAACAAGGCGACACACAACATGACTCACGGATTTTTAGAAGAGTTAAATAAAACAACGCGTCACACAACATGACTCACGGATTTTTAGAAGAGGTAAATAAAACATCGCGACACACACCATGACTCACGGATTTTTAGAAGAGGTAAATAAAACATCGCGACACACACCATGACTCAAGGATGTTTAGAAGAGTTAAATAAAACATCGCGACACACAACCTGACTCACGGATTTTTATAAGAGGTAAATAAAACATCGCGACACACACCAGGACTCACGGATTTTTAGAAGATGTAAATAAAACATCGCGACAAACAACATGACTCACGGATTTTTAGAAGAGGTAAATAAAACATCGCGACACACACTTGACTCACGGATTTTTAGAAGATTTAAATAAAACATCGCGCCACACAACATGACTCACGGATTGTTAGTAGAGTTAAATAAAACATCGCAAAACAAAACACTACTCATGGATTCTAAGAAGATTTAAATAAAAGAACGTCACACACAACGCAACTCACAGATTTATAGAAGAGGTAAATATAACAATGCGTCACACAACACGAACCGCGGATTTTTAGAAGAGTTAAATAAAAACAAGGCGACACAAAAAACGACTCACGCATTCTCAGAAGAGTTAAATAAAACAAGGCGACACACACCACAAATCACGGATTGTTNAGTAAACCAAAATGTGAACACTATATTCGGAAATAAAAAAAAAAAACAGCACAAAGGTTTTTTTGTCAAATGCGTCACTACTTTCTTTTAAATTAAATTGATCGGTTATTTTTAATATGCACGAGACATATCAATAAAACAGTAATCAGATTTAATACAAGCTTTCATACACGATGCCTTAAAAAATGAAAAAAAAAATCGTTGAATTGATATCCCCCTTCGAATAAATGTTATTTATTGATGAGCCAAGGTGGTTACAAAGGACAATTACTGTAAAATAACTACTTGTAGTGTCATTGTTTTTATGCATTGCAATTATCCCCATTGATATCGATACACCGATGAAGTTTCATATTGAAATCTTGCAGTGTATCTAATATATAGCCCTGAAAGGTTACATAATAATCAAACCAACAAAGGGATATAACTCTTCTTTGACAAAGTCTATGGTTATGATTCTTGTGCAAGATACTTCTCCTCATTCATATCTATACACCCACGAAGTTGCATAATCAAATCTTGCATAGTATTTGAGATATAGCCCTGAAAAGTTACATCATACAAAAAAACAACACAGTGCAATACCGTTTATGTGCATGGCACTTCTCCTCGTTGATATATATACACTGCAGAATTACACCATACACAAACAACAAAATGCAATAAATCTTATTGAAGAAAGTGTAGGCTTATTGTTCTAGTGCGTGGCGCTTATTCTCAGAAATATCTATACACCCATGAAGTTTCATGTTGTGTTCATATAAAGTTTCTGAGATATAGCCGTGACATGTTAGTGACTGATATACTGACGGACGGACAGACAACGCCCAAACTATATCCCTCCGCCTTTGGTGGGGGGGGGGGAGGGTAAAAAAGTCAAGTCTTGCGTGGTTTTTAAAATATGTGTGTCTTCATGTCAAACGTTAACTATTTTCATGCCTTTTTCTAATAGAAACTGAACGCTGGCAATTGTTTTGTTACCTTCATAGCAATATGTAATGCAACGTTTCGCAGATGCATTCATTAAGTGTCGTTTACATGAAATCTTTTGGATTCATTAATTCGACCATATTCGTTTGATCTTAAATTCGTGGATTTTGTCTAATGTCTCATGTAAGATTTAGGATGTAAACGTTCGTTGAACTTCCGATTTCGTGGTTTCGCAGATAATCAAACAAACCTGGTCAGCCGGTCATAAAGTAAGCCTGGAACCACTAGGAAACAAAAATTTAAAGCAGTTTTACACAGTCCTGTATCCGTCATCGAGGAATCAGGAAAACATGTTCGTTAAACATAATTTACAACTTACAGTCTAAGTCCAACATTTTTTAAAAGGTCGCCGTGGTGTAGTGGATATGGTGTCCGCCTAGCGACCAGGAGGTCACTGGTTTTATCCCCACCGTGGAAGCGTTTTTTTGCGTTCTCCTCAAGTACTGGTTCCCACGAAACGGACTCGAGAGCGTTTTACATACATGTAAGCCTTAGAATCGAGCCAAAATAGATAGGCTTAAAATAACATATTTTGTGTATTAAGTGCAGTTCAGGGAGGAGTAAAGTAGTTTAGTTCGCAGTAAGTTTCTTACAGTTAAAAAGTCCCAATGTACAGAGGTACTGTCAGTTTGACCGTATCTTTGTACGACAAACGTAAAACAAATATTAAATGAAAAGTTCCTAGTGTTGTGTGCGTCTTCTTGAAAGGAGTTACGCAACAGGTATATGGTTGTTATAAAAATATACAAAATTGCAGAGATAAACGTCCATTGTATTCTTGGAAACTCATAATATAATTGTGTTGCTCAATAAAAAAGTCACCTGTAAAGCAATTGATTTTTATCGAAGATGTTTTGTTGTTTGTTTGGGGGGGGGGGCAGTTTACATTTTCACAATATGCAACAAGCGGCGTAGAACAATAGCTTTCCATACACATTAAACATTCGCACTTACACGTATAGTTAAAGACCTACAGCGCATCAAATCATGTTTCAAAGTCATACTGACACCGTTCAAGACCACCTAATGATGTTTGGGAATGTACTCTATACCCCCATTATGTATAGTTAGTGAAGGCGCGTGTTTTAAAAGTGAAAATGATAACCCAGTGTTTTAAATACATAAATATGTTGTTAAAAATTCATGTTTATAACTAAAAAATATATCAGATGGCTAATTTTAAAAAGAAACAAATGACTGAACATATACTGCATTTGCGTCATCAACTGAATATGGATGCTAATTTAAGGGGTTTAAGTGATCCTAAAACGTCTTTTTCAGTTAATTAGAGATTTAATTGGGAAAGTATTTTTACCAAAACACGAAGCTTTTTCCTGTCAAATATAGGATCTGTGTTTGTAGCCATTTGATGTTAATTGTTAATTGCACTGCATTGCAGGTAGGTCATTATAAGAAACTTTCTCTTCATACAATATACGAAAATGCTGTTAATTAGTATACACATATAAATTATATCATACAGTCAGCAGTCACCATTTGTACCATGCAAGCTATTAACATAAACCATACAATATATTCCTTACTGGACGGCACGAGTTTACACGATCATTTATAATTATTTTAAATTAAGAGTGTTCTTCGAACCATTAAAAACTACTTGATGTTCGAACAAGACCTATTGAAGATAAGTGAAAATGCAATTACATTTTAAAACATTATGAAAATAATTTTATAAGAAAATCTCAACGAGTTTATTTCTAGAAAAAAAAACACGATGTTTACAACGTTATTATGTAACTTAAACAATAATAAATTAAGGAAAAAATTTAAATAATAAACTGGGCGTATACTTTCCATATAATGTACTTCTTGAATAACATGATGTTTACAACTTACGTAGCATGACGTCATTAAATATTAGTCCTCGCGCTCTTTAGCGTACGTGGTATTTCAGCTTCCTACTCGTTAAAATATACATTGTATTGTACAGAACGCTGTCAAACAACTAATTTAATTAACAATTACATGTTAGAAAATAACACGAATCTAACAATTTATGTTGTTTTGTCTACTTGAAATGGAAACATTAGCGACACATAATTGGATATATACAGACGTCAGTACGGTTCTTGATATATTACCATGAACTTATTTACTTATTAAAACTGGAAACTGTGTTTTAATCCCATATATCTACATCGTTACTATGGAAACTATAAGCATATATTAAAGTTATGTTTCTAATTACGCCATTAAACGGCTGATTGGATTAGCAAGACGTTGATTATTAGATTGTAGGCGGATTTAGAAAAATAATTACGCTGGAATTACGTTAAAACACTTCAAATATCTGACATAAAAGGACTGTGATTCATTCGTTTTGAAAAGGAACTAGGGGTATAAAACAGTGCCTTTGTTTAGAATGAAATTGCATTTTTTTCAAAAACAAAATGGAAGTTTCAGACAATAATGCTTCAGGCAATAATAAATCAATTGTGTATGAATCAACGGATAACCAACCAATTCTGGTTGCAACATTATTGTCTCCTATTATATGTTTTGGAATTGTGGGAAATGTAGTATCCATTGTGGTATGGAATAAAGGTAAGTGGTGTATCTCTTTCCAAATGTTAGTACTAGTAAGTTAACATCTCTTGTTCTCAGACATTGCAACACTTATTTTAATTCAAAACTTGTGTAAAATGGTGCTAGTTGGGTCAGTTAGAACTCATGTCGCATTGAAAGTGGAGTGGTCATTCAACCATTAATCGAACAGCTAAATTGTACATGCAATGACCGATGCAATTATACACTAAAAGCTTGTGGTTAACCAAATATAATCATAATTATAATAAAAAAACTGTCAGGGAAAATTATTGCGTTTATGACTGTAAATACGAACATTTATTCATGTAACAAGAGCTTAGTATGGTTAATTGTTTGCAGTTTTGTTTTCATACATTTGGGACGTAACTGAAACTTGACATTACCCTACCGTGCAATGTCAAAGCTTATACGATATCGTATCCTCCTTAACAAAAGGTTGATATGAGTGTGTATGATTGCTGTAACATCAGCTTTAATCACTTGTTTTTCAAAATATATGTAAAAAATGTATAAACACAATTTACAGTCATCATACTATTCGTTGGCAAACGTTACCATTAATTTCTCGGTCTCAGTTGTGTCCATTTCCGTTAACCATATATACGTAAACTAGTACTTAACGATAATGCATCAGTCGTTAGAGGTTTTACGTCAAAACACGGTTTGGTCACATAATCAGTGGGCTAAGCTCTCTTGCTAGGGTTGGTTAAATACTGAATACAGCATCTCTTATATACGAGTACAATGCTACAAAATGGGTACCTTTCATGCACTAACTCATCTCACAATTGCATATCTATAAATCTAAGTTCTACTATCACAAAACCTCACCTCATATTTCCATGCTTTTGCCCTCATTGCAAATGTCGGAAATTGCGATTCACTGTTTCTATGCCTTATCTTATGTGTATATATCTATGAAAATTGGTTATGCTATCGCAATTATTAATCTCTTTGAAGCATATTAATGTAATTCATGTAAAAGAGACTTTTTCACAGTTTGGTAAAATAACGATTTTCAAAAAAATCCAACATATTCAGAAAAACTAATAAATTATGTTTAAACAAGAACAATAACACTCCTGACTACATGTATAACAAATGTTACAAATATTTGTTTATTAAGTAAAATTTTCTTTCAAAGTTTGTAAAATCATAAGCTTTTGTAACGCTTTTGTCCGATTATTTGGAAAATAAGTGTAATATTAATATTGCGTTTATACTTCAATTATGAGTATGAAAGCTGGCGTGGAGCAGTGTTAGCGCGTAGACTTTTGATTCTAGAGGATCCGGTTTCGAATCCCGGAGGAGTTAATAGTTTTTATTTAACCTATATATATACAATATATTTCTGCGTTTCATTGCAGACTTAAATTTGTTGTGTTTTTTACATTTTAATTGTAGGAAAGCGACGTATGACTACCACCTCGCGATACATATCGGCACTGGCTGTAGCAGACATTCTGGTATTATCGTTACCGGCTAGTGACTATTGGTTGAAATATTTGCTGAACATTAGGCTTGAAGTTATTATGTAATTTACATTACAATAGTTTCGTTCTGTATGAGCAGTCATTATAAAATTAAAATGATTATGATAAGCAATTTATATTGTGTATCATGTAGCATGAATCTGAAATAGTCATACCGTTTATTTACAAACAAATCATTTCCCTATACTAAAAACATGTACTAATTCCCAGTCATATATTCTAGTTGGACGTTTGAGTTGCGGAAAAATCAGTCGTCGTGTTACTACGTTTATCACGGAAACATAATTATGCCAGACAACCGCTGTGGTGCGTTGAACACGATCTGGTTTAGTGTTAATTGTTTTTAAAGGCCCAGTCACACAATATTTGGATTTAAATGGCACGCTACTCTATTTTATTTTAATATGACTTTTACCAAGAATCAATACCACAAATGGGTTATAAAAACATTATTTAGATCTACGTTTAACCTGGCCCTGTGGACATACTAATTTTATTAAGAGACAAAGTAGGTCAATTCATACATGGATTGCCATAAGTCATCATGTTATGTATGTTGCACATCATTTAATTGTCAGTCCAACTTAGGTGTTGAATACCAAAGTGCGTTTGAGGTCTGTTACGATTACAACCGAAAAGAGTATCACAGCGGTACTCTGTAAATATTCTCCGTTGTGTTATGGTCACCATAATCATCATCATAATAATGTTCATGATGGTCATCGTCATAATCGGCAGAGCATTGTGGTGTTTTTATATGTTTATTTTCGTTGTGCAATTGCGTTTTTTTTTAACAAATATATAATGTGTTGGTGATGCTCATTATAGTTCAGTTCTAGTAATAAAATGAATATGACTATGATGATGATGATGATGATGTTAATCATGACGATTATGCTGGCAGTAATGATGAGGGTGATATTGCTGGCAGTGATGATTAGGGTGATATTATTAAAATGCTGCTTATGAGGTTGACTTTGATATAGAAGATTTTCATGATGAATATTTTGATGCTTCGGATCATGATGATGAATATGTGATACCATTCCTGATGACGACGGCGGTTATGGCGCTGTTGGTGAGGATAATGTTGATAATGATGATAATAATTATGATGATGGTAAAAATCGACGACAACGATAATATTATAATGTTTCAACTCTACAAAGTATAAGTACAATTGTAAAGCACTTTGTTTTTGTTTTATTATAAACCAATATTTACCTTTTAATGATTAATCTAATTTAATAGGGTTTTCCACGGTGCTGTGTCGTGCTTCGAATTACGGTTTCTATGTACCGAGAGCGATCTCTGCATTGATATTGGTCATTGCTACAGTTGAGCGAGCAATTGGGGTTTGGATGCCACATCGCGTTAGACTGATATGTCGTCCCAACATAGCCGTTGTCATAATCGGTATGTGAATTGTAATGTCGAATTCCCCATAAAAAAACATGGGTTGTTATCACTTTTCAAACTACTTCAACGTGTTTGTATACTTAATATGCAATGATTAAAGATACATATTCTACACAGACAACCCTTTTTAGTATATTTATGTTATTTTCTTAGAATTCAGTTCGACATCATTTATTACGAAGACTTAATGAAATAAGTTTATCTTTTTTGTTGCAGCACTCGTTTGTGGGCTTCTCTCGGTGGCATATTTTCCATATTACACCTCATCGGACATTGTAGATTAAGATCAAGATATGTATTGTGTTTTTCAAGCAGATTCGCTTTTATTTGAGGCAGAGAACTATCGCGTTTGATTTGATTTGTACATGTTTTTTCTTGGCCCGTTCAGCATAATCATTTTATGTAACACGTAAATTCTTATCAGTATCATTAAAAGCAAAAAAAGCTGTTCAAGCTCGTGGTAGTCAAACATCAGGCAACATAGGAAGTCAACACATGCTTAGAACAATAACATGGCGAATAATTATTTTGAGCCTCCCGTTCTGCTTTTGCATCGCCCCTGGTGCCATTTACTGGACACTGTTGATGACGCCATATTTATCGTCGTCGCTTGTTGTGGAAGACGTTTGCATGGTTTGTATGTTTTTGAGCAACGGTGTGAATTTTATTCCATACTGTATGATAGGACAAGGATTTAGGAAGGACTTGATGGAACTGTTTAAATGCAGACGTCCAATCTAGTATGTTTTATAAGTGCTTTCCTCCAGTTATCTACGTATGCACACATAGGACACGGCGTATTGTATAAGTATGTGTTATAAACATAACAGAGTTGACGTCTATTTTAGTTCTCTAAGGTTTATTTGTCCTAACTCTGTAAAATTAAATTAAATCCGAATTATACTTTTTCGACAGAGGTTGAGCGCTCTATAACCGGTTTAAACCCCCAGTGCTTAGCATTGACCTGTTCCAAGGCGGTGACCCCAGCTGTATTCTACTATGTGTATATGTTGTTTCGTTTTGTGCCATACTGTACCGTTTTGGCAATTGGTTCCTTGCCATAAATAAAGAACCCCGAAGGTGTGTATGATAGAAATGCAATGCTGCTGCAGCTTCTGGAGTTTCACTCCTTTATTTTGTCTCTTTATAGATTTCTTTGAGTAGCATTACTCCTCCGCAAATGCAAATTATGCTTATAAAATAAAAAGTCAAAATAATAAGTGTACAACACGAGTTTTAACTCTTGATGTCTTACAGACCATTCATACATCGGAAAATGTGTTCTATTCTCTCGAAAATTAACATGTCCTTGAAAATTCAAAATGGAACGATATACACGAATATAAGTCTATACGAAGCAAGAATGTAGACGCTGAGCTTGTACAGTTATATTGCATATTGCTTAATAATTGGCGTTGTTGTCGTCCTTGTTGATTATTACAAAAAAAAATATTAAGTTATTTTTGTTAAAATCGATACGATGTTTAACATGAATTGATGTTCTTATTGATTTTTACTCTACGACACATACGAAATCTTCTTTTCGTATAAATTTACATTATTAAAACCAAACGGAATAAATTTAAAAGCTTGAGATATTTTTAAAATTGAATTGTATGTGTTTATAGAATATTGAATAAATCAGCCGCCAACGTAACACATCAGTTTTGACTTTGAAAATAAATTTCTTGCATTGCAACTGCATATCAGCTTAAGACCTACGGACTCGTAATAAATTTACCCGTGCGCCAAGTTGAGTATGTATATTTTCCGTTTGAAATCAAATAATGGAGCTAAGGTTCCGTTTTTATCGCAACGTATTCCACTTTCTATTTTTCGTTGAACTCTGATGAACATCCAATCACCGTGTAGAATGGTTTTTGGAAGACAAATGAAGCCCATAACACAGTGAAAAACATTATTGTTTGAAATACTCAATTGCTATAGGTATAGTATTTAACTAATTATGTTCGAACGAAGATTAACGCATA
>VMBQ01016906.1:0-10531 GCA_007657795.1 Dreissena rostriformis | reverse complement strand
GCAGTTAACGATATAACGAGGGATAATTGAAAAAAGAAACAATTAACGAGCATTTTAACATATGAAACGTGTGTCAAACATTATTGTTTCAATAATACAGACATTATATAATAGATGAATTTCAGACTTGAAAATATAACGAATATAAACAATGGCGATACTTTCAGATACAGATACATGTCCGGAAATTAAATCTAAATATCATGTGTTTACATTTTGTAATATGCTTTGCGAGCAGTCTCGACGAGGTTCCATTTGTTATATAAAATGATTACTCTTATATAAATTATGTGTTTATTTCTGTGTAAATGTGGTCCCTCCGAGTCTACGCTGCAACTTCACACTACCAAACATCAAGACTTACATTTATACGCAAGAGCATAAAATGATGACTAATTTACCCTCAAACACAATGATGTGACAATTTTAAGTATAGCCGTCACTTCACTTGTGGTCTTTTTTCGAAGTGTGTTTACTTTTGAGTGGTCTTGTGCTGTGTTGAGAAATCAGAAAACCCACCCAGCAAACTCACGAACTTACCAAGACCTCGCCTTGTTGACAAGATTTGTAACAACCACTCCATCGGACGACGTTGGCAAGACTTACGAAGGGTTCTGCAGGTTAATGGAGAATTGATTTGGAACACTCTAAATGGGTATGAAAGCAAAACAACCTATATGGATGTCCAATAAAACATGTGTATCATGATAACTACCATCTCGCATTGAAATATCCAAAGACCTATATATACGTCTTTGAAATATCCAAGAAAATTACATTGTCACAAAACAATGTGTCATTAACATGCAATGGATTGATTATATGAAATACAAATGTATTCTATACGCAAGAATGAGTTATTTATAGGCCAGTACGACTAATTGTGTCGGTATCGGCGTATTGCTTATACTAACTTGATCGTAAGGGATGTGATTGAAGGCAACTACGGTAAATTTATGATATGATTTTCTGTTTATTAATATTCTTTTTATTTTAATTTCCTCGTTCATATTCTTGGAATGTTTAAAAATAGAGGAAATAAAATGGAAACATAACACTCGTATACACTTTACATTATGACCAATTTGTCTTCCTGTTGTAAATAATATATATATATCGATGTACATACATGTTGTTGATATATCCATTACATATATGTGCACATATATTCAAACAGCATATTTGTGCACGTAGATATAAACGATACTATATAAAGTAAAAGCGACCTCAGATCGCATATAATGCATTTAACATATGTTTGTTCTTCACGATTTGAATATATGGTATCTTAGTATTTCATTAAGACGCACTTTTCTTTCCACACATTCAAAAAACAAATTAACATTGCATTGTTATGATAAAAATCTAGCCACAATACTTTTTGGAAGAACATTGAACTCATACTGTGTTATTAATAGCGAACAGTCAAATGTCGGTAGCCTATAATGGCTTTTGTGGACGACTCTCAGACGGGCTGATCGCATTGTATTGGCTGTTGATTAAGATCAATTAAGGAAAAATAATACTCTGAATACGTAAGCGGAATATAATTGCTTGCCTATCGATCACGTGATTGTGGTCTTGGTTTTTGCTATCATCACTGTTTGCTGACAATACGACTAAGGAGGTAAGAATAATTTTACTTACCTTAACGTGTTTGAAATAAGTTTGTTGTCAAAAACAACATAAATGAAATTGCAAGTGATTAATAAATTTGAACATTCACTGAAACAGTTTATCAGACAGATGTTTTGTTGTATTAAATATTATACGTTACAGATAATTGACTTTCAATATGAAAGCATATCTTAATGTAACTGAATAAACATGTAATTGGCTATTGAATAAAAGAGTTGTTCGAACACTAATTCACCCTTTTGTAGGTATGATGTGGTCTTTGTGCATTCGTCACTTGTGCAGACCAGCGCGTTCAGCAATCGGTTCTGCTCCGTGGGTAAATGGGCCTTGCACGTGGATGGCAAGGGACTCACTTAATCGCCATCAGAGGACAGATTTCCACTCCCAGGCCAAACTTCTGGAGGCAAACCGCCTGGGTCCAAAAAATCTGGAAGGGCAGCTTCAAGAGATGGGCTCTCCTCAGAGGAGTGCGATGATCGCAGCCTTCAGGAATGTGTACTGGTTGATGAAGCAGGAAATTCCTCACACAACAAATTACCTCCCTCTTAATGATCTATGTAAGTTACTGGGCAATATTTTATTCGGACATTGTTATTTTAATATGTTCTATATTAGTGAAGAGGGTTTCATAAAGTTACCTGTTGATTACAAAATGTATGTTGATTAATTGCGGTTTCAGTGAAGCTCCAAGGCTGCTCCATCCTGGCGAACAAGAACCAGTGTCAGAACAACAAAGGGGAATCTGAGCGCTTTGTACAGGAAGCGGTTGTGGCCATGGGCAACATCATCCAGAAGGACATCCTGACCCAAGCCATCGAGTCCCCATGGTACGCCATCATGGTGGATGAGACAAAAACAAACGCTGTCATCAGTGAGATAATAGTATATATAAGGTACATTGGGGCAGATGAACTGTTATCTGTTTGTTAGAGCTTCTGTTGTTAATGACACTATGATACAAATCTCTGTTATAATTCCCGACCTTCTGATAAAAATCACTGTTATAATTCCTGACATAATATTCATCAGGTTCCTGAAAGATGGCAGGAGCCAGACAAGCTTCCTGTCAATACTGCCGCTAACCGACGGCAAGGCAGAGACCATCACTACAAGTCTCACAACACATCTTATAGAGCTTAATCTGCCACTCGAACGTATGTGTGCCTTTGGCAGCGATGGGGCCCCTGTAATGGTGGGTTCCAAAAATGGTGTCGCTGTCAAGTTAAGAGAACGTGTACCACACCTCATAAACAACCATTGTGTGGCTCACCGTCTCGCCCTGGCAGCCAGAAAAGCAGCAAATGGATTAGCATACATGCACAAGTTTAAGAACCTCAGAGGATACTTACATCGTTTCTACGCAAAGAGCGCTGTGCGAACGCGAGGATTACACGACATTCAAGTAAGTGTTAAAGAACAAACCCAAATTTGATTATTGTTGAATTTATAAGGTAAGTTTGTTCAAAGAAATAATCATTATATTTAAAGCTTGTGGAGATTGATATTGTTTTGTTTTGGAATGTTGTCATGAAATCATGTCTGTTCAGGAGTTACTCCATGAGCCAGATGACAAGCTTGTGGAGGCTAAGGATGTGCGTTGGCAGGACACGACAAGGAGACCACCTCCCTGATGAGGTACCTTCTCTCTGTGTACAAAAACTTGAAGCGTTAGAAAGAAGAACGAAATGATGCAAGGGCAACTGGCCTCTCCAAGTTCTCTCAGAACTACCAGTTTGTGCTGACACTGCACATGATGTGTGACGTGCTACCACATCTATCTGACCTATCAAAGGCTATGCAGGTATGTAAAGGTATGTAAACAAAATAAAAATAGGAAATGTATTTCATTCAGTGTTTGTTATATTTCTTATGTTTCCAGTTCCGTTTATTTTGCTTTAGTGACTTAATATACACAAGCCTGAGTTTATATATATGTGTGTTTTAGGCAAAAGATGCAGTCTACACTTGCATCAAGCCTCTGGTGTTTGAGACTCTGGCTGTCCTTAAGGGCCTTTTGAATACCCCAGGAGAACACTTCCAGGCAGCCCCCGATAGAGTGGCCCTTCTCCATGCCGATGGATTTGGCATCACTGTGCCCACTGAAAAGCAGATCCAGCATTTCACTGACAAGGTATGTGCATGCTAGCATAGGAATTCATTAAGCTGCAACAATCCTAATGTATAAGTAAAGAAATGCAAAGACAAGCTAGCACTGTATGTAAAAAACTGTTTCTCAACTAATCTGTTTATTCCAGGTGTACCGGCCTTTTGTGCAGCAGCTGATGTCCAACATAGAAAAGCGGTTTCCAGACTTGCCATTGCTGCAGCTGTTCGAGGTTTTCAACACCACCAAGTTCCCCACTGGAGATATGGGCAACCATGGCGAGCAGGACATCAAGGTAATGCACTAAAACATTAAACATGATATGTTTTGTCAACCAATATAAATTCAAAAATGTACTCATTATAATCAATTGTTAATAATGGGATTGTGTGACAATATTGTTTGAATCAATCAGTGTAAGTTTATATTTTTAGAAACTAGCTGACCACTTCAACCTTCCCGTTGACGCAACACTAGACAACTAGAGGCAGGTTCGAGGAAGCCTACAGGGCACATATAAGAAGGCTTATGAGGCAATGGAGTGGGTGACCATCCATTTACGGAACAGCCACAACCATCTCTACAAGCTGGCAGCTGTTGGCCTGCTCCTCCCTACATCTACAGCTGGTAGGTACTTTACTAGGCTGTCAAGAGCACAATAACAAACGAAAGATTAAATTTTGCTTAAATATCTCCTTTATTCAACTCAAAGCGATTCCAACGATCTAATTTCACAGTAATTTACAAATTGTGTGTATTTCAGACTGCGAGAGGGGCTTCAGTACAATGAAAACGATTCAGACAAAAAAATCGTGCTCGCCTGAAGTCTGCTGTCCTTAATGCTCTGATGATGGTCAGCCTTGAAGGGCCAGACATTGAGGTAGTGGACTTCGGACGAATGATGGATGCCTGGCACCAGGAGAAGTCTCGGATAACAGTTTTGTGAACTGAACATTGTATATATGTAAAGTAAAGATATACTTATACTTTTGGTAAAATATGTAACTGTATTGTTGTTGTTCTTAATCATGTTTTGCTTTCTAATGCCTACTGTTATTTTGCTTGTTAGCGGAGTAGTGTTTAGAATAACTTGGTCGTTTTGAATGCGATTTAAGTGAACTACGTTAACCTTGTGGTATTTTTTCCGGTTTATTTATATATCTTATTTTTCTTTCCTCGTTCATATAAATGTGTTGTCTAAGATTTAAAAAAAAATGTAAACATTCTGACCAATTTATTTTCATGTTGCAAATAAACAGTGTTGAGGCGTTTCACGATTTCTTTTAGGTTTGGTACCTGCTGTTTTGTGAACGTGTTATTGGAGAACACTATTGCTACACGTATGCATGTCACTACAGTATTTTTTTATAGTTCCTTAACGATAATAAAAACACATTTTTCTCTATTTAGTTAATAAGAAGAGGGACATTAAACCCACGATGAACACCGCAGTCTTAAATTGACAATACGTTTCTGAAAGTGAAATAATTGACAGACTGAGCATGACTTCCAGCAATTATCATATAATGTATTCAAAAAATTGAAACCTTGAGGACACTTAGGGACAAGTCTGCAATTGACTGCAAAACGATTAAAGCAATCGAAAACAATCAACAAAATTGAGGTTATGGTGTGCCTAGTTTCTATGGGAAGCTTCAACTGCATGATGTGTTTTGCTTTACAGTCAGGCATTTTGTAGGATTTATGAAACAAATAAAACAAAACATCCGGAAGTTTAACTCATATTTCTCATAACAAGGGTATGTAACATTTATGATTAATAATTGTCCTCCTATTTGCGTTTACCGTTCCCTGGTGGCGATCCAAGTTTTATTAATGANAATCTTAACTTACATAAGCTTTGTTTAAATAAGTTTGTAGCGAAAACAACATAAAATGAAATCGCAAGTCATTAATAGATTTTAAACCTTCACTGAAACAGTTTATCAGACAGATGTTTTGTTGTATTTAATATCAGATAGTTCAGATAATAACATTGCAATATGAACGCGTATCTTAATGTAACTTTATAAACATGTAATGGACTGTTAAATAAAAGAGTTGTTCGAAGACTAATTCACTCTTTTGTTGGTATGATGTTCCGTTTGTGCATTCGTCACTTGTGCAGACCAGCGTGTTCAGCAATCGGTACCGCTCCGTGGGTAGATGTGCCTTGCACATGGATGGCAAGGGACTCACGTAATCGCCATCATAGGATAGAGATCCACTCCTAGGCCAAACGTCTGGAGGTAAACCGATGATAGCAGCCTTAAGGAATTTGTACTGGTTGATGAAGCAGTTAATTCCTTACACATCAAATTACCTCCCGCTTAATGATCTATGTAAGTTACTGGGCAATATTTTATTCGGACATTGTTTTTTTAATATGTTCTTTATTAGTGAAGAGGATTTCATAAAGTTACTTGTTGAATAAAAATGTATGTTGATTAATTGCGGTTTAAGTAAAGTTCCAAGGCTGCTCCATCGTGGCCAACATGAACCAGGTTCAGAACAACAATAGAGAATCTCATCGCTGTGTACCGGAAGCGGTTTTGACCATGGGCAACATCATCCGGAAGGACATCCTGACCCAGGCCATCGAGTCTCCATGGTACACCATCATGGTGGATAAGACCAAAACAAAAGCTGTCATCAGTGAGATAATAGTATATATAATGTACATTGGGGCAGATAAACCTTAATCAGTTTGTTAGAGCTTCTGTTGTTAATCACATTCTGATACAAATCTCTGTTATAATGCCTGACATTCTGATAAAAATCACTGTTATAATTCCTTACATGATATTCATCAGGTTCCTGAAATATGGCAGGAGCCAGATATGCTTCCTGTCAATACTGCCACTAACCGACGGCAAGGCCGAGACCATTAAAACAAGTCTTCAGACAAGCAGCAAATGGATTGGCATACATGCAAACGTTTAAGGACATCATAGAAGACCTGTATCGTTTCTACGCAAAGAGTGCTTTGCGAATGCGGGGATTACACGACATTCAGGTTAGTGTTAAAATAATATATATAAATAAATATCATTAATATTATGTGCGTTTGTTCAAAGAAATAATCATGATATTAAAAGCTTGTGGAGATTTATACTGTTTTGTTTTGATATGTTGTCATGGAATCTTGTATTTTCAGAAGTTACTCCAGTAGCCAGATATCAAGCTTGTGGAGGCTAAGGATGTGCGTTGCCTCTCACGTGACAATGCGACCATCACCAGGAGGAAGTGCCTTTCCTCTGTGTACAAAAGCTTGAAGTGTGACGCAGAAGAACGAAACGATGCAAGGAAGGCTTGCCTCTCCAAGTTCTCTCAAAACTACCAGATTGTGCTGACATTGCACATGATGTGTGACGTGCTACCACATCTATCTGACCTATCAAAGGCGATGCAGGTATGAAACAAAATAAAAAATGATAATGTATTTCATTCAGTGTTAACTAGTTTTCTTATGTTTCCTGTTCCGTTTATTTTTGCTTTAGTCACTCATTATACACAAGCCTGAGTTGTTATATAGTTCTGTGTGTTTAAGGCAAAAAGTCTTATGCTTATTTCAACATTTGTATCTTTTCGAACAATACATTCATTTGTATTTAAATATTCCAACATTAAAACACGTCAACAGACCGCTCGAAAACACAACACAACAATCAACAAAATGAATATTATCTCAGAAGATCTGCGATGTCAGAATTGTTTCTGACGATGAGAACTCACAATATTTATAACTTCTTGCATCCACAATGTTTTACCCATGACACATGGGGCGGGGCAATAAGCATTTTTTGATTGGTTCATCGATTTATCTAGGCTGTCCAGTGATATTCTTTCATAAAATGATGGGTATTGTATTGAAGGATGTAGGTAATATTAAGCAAAATATTCATTTTGATAAGCAAATTACGTAAATATTGAGTGTTTTTTTTTATATAAAACTCTACATCAAGAAAAACATCATTTAACAGCCACATGCTAATACCTAACCATTCAAGCGTGAATTTGATGATGCTAATTTATAATATTTTGCATTAGGCTATTTATTTTACATAAAATGTATGCTGTATTATTTACCTGAAATTTAATATAATAATGGTTAAAAAAAAACATTTATCGCGGCGTATGTTTGCGTTATTTTTGCGTTCAATTTCTAAAGTCTGTAACGAAGCAACATGTTCAAGGATACAATTTTCCTCTTGTACAGTATATACTTTTATTATATTTAAAATCGTAAAATATTTGACCATATTGAAGAAGAATATAGCCATACCAAAATAGAACAGTGGGAACACAGCATTTTTCTGAAAACTATATATGCTGTCCGAATAAATAATAGTGTGTTTATTTAATGGTAAATGTTGTGTTTTTTAGGATGCAAATTACATTGAATAGTCTGGTAAAATGTCTATCTTATTACTGAAGTAAAAATAATATCAAGCTAAATGTTGGGGATGGCGGCAAATATAGCTCGACAAATTGTATTTAGGCTGTCCTAAAATAGAAACATTATACACAAATACCCCGTACAGCAATCAAAATATATTCTGAATTCATTAGTTCGAATCCCACAATACGTTGCATTTTTAGTGTCCTCTTCAATGTGCCAGCGCTTTTATTTTGTAAGTTTGCTACAAAGACAATAAATAACGATCTAAAATATTACAATTAAAGTAAGCCAACTGTACACATATAATGTAAGAAATTGACTCTTGTAAGTTTCAGCCGTTATCAACACTAAGCGCTTACGTTACAAGGAGTTGTATCCCATGCGTTACATGTTATTATTTACAAGTCTATGCACGTACTAACTGATGGTGACCTTGGACGCTTTTTGTGTTTTTATTACTGATTAAAACCATTACAATGAATTAAACGCACACCAGCTCCTGGAACATGTAACAAAACGTCACGGAAAGTATTTTATATACGTTTTGTGCAAAATAACTTCCCAATATTTTATTAAAATACCCGAATACAAAGAGAAACTATTCTGACGTTTCAGTATAAAGTTGATATGTTCCTTATTTATATATAGTTGTTTGTCTATTAAACAAACGTAAAGAAAGTCAATGGATATAACACATTAAAAAAGACTAGACAAATGCTCTTATAGGTACATTTTTGTTGGTCAACAATAATCCAAGACATCCTATTCTAAGAATACTTCCTAAGTGTTCATATTTTCACAATTAGTAAATAGATGCCTTTACGTCTAAGCTTTTTAGAGACACTACATAAGTAGATGAATAAGTTTTCCATTCCAAACTGAACTATACGGGACAGGAAAGTTAATACGTATTATGTATACTTAATGTAAAATAATATATTGCAATATTTATTCAAGTTAACATATCTGGCCAAATCGTATGGTAGATACAACATACATCAGCATCCTCCGAATTACAGGTTGTTTTTTTCTTTACGTATAATATGCATGAAGAAGACGAATTCAATTATCAATAATATGTACAGTCTTTTGATGTCTGGGATTCTTGTTTACCAACATACATGTAAAAATAAAAGCTGTTGTTTAGTATTTTTTAATGATTTATTTCAAAGGACTTTCTTATCGTTTGTTAAAAAACAATAACTATCTCAGCATAAATAAGGACAATATTTACTCCACACTGTAACGTCAACATAATTGATATTTGTCTTCCGTTTGTTGATAAAAAAGTGGGATCTGTTTAGTCCAAAACGTAATTGGAATACTTTCCGTATCTTTTTATCACATGTCCTTGAAGCTATTTTGCGTTAACTGCATTGTCATATATTAAATTAGTAATGTTTACAACAAAAAGCGTTCTAGATTACCGACATTTAGTACTTGTTAGTAATAAAAAGATATGTTTTTGTTTATGGAATAATTAATTAGTTTTGTATATATAGTTTGGATTGAATCAACGCCTTACAAGCACACCGATTGTTAAGGCCACAAAATATAATCATCATCATTCCCTTGACCGGTCCGGCCGTTTTTTTTTTGGGGGGGGGGAATGAGGGAACACACAGGAATCCTCCATCAGTCAGGTATGTTGTGGGCTGCTGGGAGAAGCTCAGCCATGAGAAGGGGCGTACACGCTTTCACAGGGTCCATCCAGCTCTTCTTCTGATGGCCTAAAAGGCGAGCCCTGGAGCACAGTCTTGCACAGAAAGTCGTGTCTGTTGACGTGTCCAAACCAAGTCAGCTTTCTTCGTTTTACAGTCAGCAGGAGGGATTAATGTGGGCCAACAAGTGCTGCTGTCCTGTCATAACTGTTCATATTTTCCCAATTAGTAAATTGATGCCTTTACGTCTCAGCTTTTTTAAGACACCACATACGTGGATGAATAAGTTTTCCATTCCAAATTAAACTATACGGGGCTTAAAAGTTAAAGTGACAGTCCATCGTAGTTTTGCATATAAATCGTATAGCGAGAAATAAACTTTACATAAATTCATTTGAATATATTTTTATCGAGGTTGGCATCAAAATCGGATTTAAATCGATAAAATAATATATAAATGATCAGTAATACATGCAATAGGCGAAAATCATATTGCAGCGTCGCGAGTTATGCAAATTGTATCTATATTTCGCTAAACATTTTAGCATATGGAAGATAAATACATAGATTTAGCAAACACGAAGCGTTGCAACTCAGTTTCCGTCTGTAACAGATGTATTTGTATTTGTTTTTATCTTCTCTCCGCTAAATTTGCCCGTATCCGCATTTGTGTTTTTTTAGGTTTTAATTAACGTGTCGAATCATGAATATTAATTAGGTCGTTTT
>VMBQ01016904.1:0-12149 GCA_007657795.1 Dreissena rostriformis | reverse complement strand
CACTTGAATTATCGGTCACTGCATTAACAGATGGCGGCTATGGCCTGTCCAGGCACATAAATTTTCGGTGGACTTCACATGTATTGTTAATTGTTGTTATCACCTTTTCATTGGTGTTCCGCACAAGTGATATTTACGTGATACAATTTCATTGGTTACCTGGACGGCCAGCGAATAATTTGAATACGTATTAAGTCAGTTAGCTACTGGAGGTCGACACAGTCAGATGGAAAAATTAAGAACATCCGAATCATGTAGAATACGAGCAGACATGTTATTTCACAATTTATAATTATCACATTTGAAGCCCGTTTTGGGGTTCGCTAGTATATTGTTGACTATGATATTACTGGACATTGGAAAGTGTTTGTTAATTCAAGAGACCAAAATAAACATCAATGGAACTTTATCGATGTGTTTGTTTGATTGACTAAGGCTTCAAGGTTAACCCCAGATTCTTCTGTTTGCTCTTAAGTCTGTCTGTCTGTCTGAATCTAAATCCTGCATAACTCAAAACGTACATACATGTAAGCTGGGTGACGTGTAGTATGTGGATAAAGGGCCATATTGGGAATATATGCATGTTATTTTTTTTTTCGTCATTCAAAAATTGGGGTTGCTATGGTTACAAAAATAAGGAAAAACTGTCTAAAAAATTTGAATCCTGCTATAACTCATAAAATACTTATGCTAGATTGATGAAACCAGATATGTGGATATAGGGCTGTATGGGGGAAATGCACGTTATTTCAGTTTTTTGTCAGACAAAAATTGTGGTTTCTTGTGTTACAGAAATTAGTAAAAATTATTTAAAATCTGGATCCTGCGATAACTCATAAAGTAGATGAAACTTGCTATGTGGATAAAGGGCCGTATGGAGAATTTACGCGTTATTTCAGTTTTCGTAAAAAAATAGGGTTGCAATGGTTTTAGAAATAAGTTAAAAATCAGGATCATGTGATAACTCAAAAAGTACTAGATAGAGGGTCATAAAATTATGGGGAATACAGCGATTTTCTTTGTCCAATTGGGAAAAGTACCCGTACCGGTCCAATTGGGAAAAATCGAGTCATGAAAACCTCAAAATTGGGAAAAATCGGGTCGTGAACCTCAAATTGGGAAATTGGTTTATTTGATTTTTTGCTCCCAAATACTTTAAAATTGAAAACTAAGTGTTTTCAAGCTGTCAATATTATATTTACCTAGGTTCAAGCCATATAGCTGCAAAGGGAAACTAACTAATTGTTGCATTTCCATTTTTATTTTTTATTTTTACCTTAAATTGGGAATTTTTTGGACAGCAATTGGGAAATTTGTAGTTTTTTTGTTATTGGGAAAGTGCCGTTTACCGGTACTTTATAAAGAAGGAAAAAAATCGCTGGAATATGCATGTTATTTTAGTTTTTTTGTCACCCAAAGCTTAAATCTGGATCCTGCAACAACTGAAAAAGTAATAAAGCTAGGTTGTAGAAACTGGGTACATGGATAGAGGGCCATATGTGGACAGTGTGCAGGCTGTTTAAGTATTTTTGTAGGACAAACAATTTGGTTGCTATGGTTATAAAATAAATGAAAACTATTATCTATCTTGATCCTGCGACAATTACAAAAAGTGCTTAAGCTCGGTTCATGAAACTTGGTATTTTTATTATACCAGATTTATATAGCGTCCTTTTCATACAAGAGTGCACGTTCAAAGGCGCTTATGTGGATAAGACACCAATTGTACTTGCTTTGGTTACAGAAATAATTGAAAACAAAATTCAGGATCATGCATTACTAAAAAGTACTTGAGCCAAAGGTTGATTAGATTTATGGCAATCCTCAGTTCTTTATCCGACAACATTTAAACTGGTAGGGGATTGCTGTTTTGTGTGTGACAAAGCTAATGTTGAATTTTTCCCACCACTATTAATGTACTTTTTTTTTTAGATACATTTACATGTTTTCATTAGCCACACTCCAATGCAAATGAATGCCTCATGCATGTAATATATATAATTTATAGCCCTATGTACTTGCATGTCTGCAGTAGTGGGACAGTATTTTATTGCAGTTTAATTTTTAAAGATTTGTAAAGTAACTATTCATCAATAAAAATAAAGATGGCATTTGATAGGGCCCATGAACCATCATTTATGTCTTGAAATATTTTGGCTTCAGGTTTAGTTTGCTTCATAAAATGTCAACGATTTCCTCATACTTAAAGCATGTTTTATGTGTTTGTTAAGTAAGTACATGTACTAGTACCTGTTAATACCTCTGGCATACTGATGTCAGAGGCATATAGCGATTGGCCTGTCTGTCCGTCATTACGAGATTAACCTAAAAGACTTACTTTTGGACTTATTAAGCAGTGATGGTTTCATGGTCGACTGTAAGACGACTTAACCTGTCGGCCTCAGCATTTTGACGTCCCGCTCGGTAGCGTGGTGTGAAATTGTAGTTGGCCAGGTCTGCTATCCACCTCTGTCCAGTGGCGTCCAATTACCCAAAAGACACGTTTTGGCTATCATCAATAATGCTTCCTACAAAGTTTTGACACTTCATGGATGTTGTCTATTAACAAACCCACATCAGCCTTAACTCATTTTTGACCTTGACATTAACCTTGAATATTGCTCGTCTGCATCTTCCTACCACATTTTGACCTAGACAATGACCTATTTTTTACTTAGACGAATTCAGAAGGTCTGAATTCTTTGTTTATCTAAAATGATGGGTTTAATCTCTACCCCTGATACAAAGCTTTGAAACTTGAATGGATATTATCTATGTACAAACTAAAAAAAAAACATCACTTGACCTCATTTTGACCTTGACATTAACCTTCTTTTAGACTACGAATAAATTAGAAGGTTTTAGTTCTTGGATAAATCAATTGTTACCTTACTATCAGCACTACTTATGAAAAAAGCTTTGATACTTCCATTCAACACTCAGCACACTAATATTACATGTACCTTACCTCATTTTGACCTTGACATTAACTTACTTTTGGACTTATAAGACTTAGTCAATTATCAATCAATATTGACAAGGCTTTCAGGTGGAATAAATGTGTTAATTGAAAGCAGCATGTTGTTTCTAAACAGAATAATGTTTTTGTATCAGTCTTTCTGAAAAAGATTTTTTTTTAATTTCTACTACCTAACTATAAATCTTCAATCTAGCATATTGTTATTGCAGTTGTCTACTGCAATCCTGATTCTTTCACATTATACGTAATTTCACTGATAAAAAAACACCAAGTGGCATTTTCAGTATTTATATGTTTATTCGCATTGTTTTTGTTTGTTGTTCACTGTATCTGTGTTTGTTACTTTGTGTCATGTATAGGTCCAGCTTAGGAGGCAACTGCGTCTGAGTCATCACAAACAGTAACCTTGGTAGCAGACCCCATTCATCCAATATTTACATTAAATCTTGGTGGATTAAAGTAAAAACCCAGTATCACTTTGTATGCCAGATATGTGGTTTTAGCTTTAACCCATCAAATGTTCTCTTGACTGTTGCGTTCGTTGAAATTAGCAGTTTGACCGAGCGAGCAAGGGTTTATAATAATATTATAAAATATTATTACTTGCAACCAAATTTTTTTTACAAGCATGGGCTTTTTAAGCTGCTTTTATTGCCTTTATTGGGTAGTAATCCAGCTGGCACCAAGTATCCTTTTTTCCCAAATCTAGTCCAAAAAATCCCAATTGATGGTTTGACTTTCCGATTTTAACCCTTTGCATGATGGGAAATTTGTCGTCTGCTAAAATGACGTCTGCTGAATTTCTTAAATTAGCATTTTCTCAGATTTTTTTCAAAGAATACTATCAGAATAGCAAACAGTTTGGATCCAGATGAGACGCCACGTTCTGTGGCGTCTCATCTGGATCCAAACTGTTTGCAAAGGCCTTCAAAATTCGGTTCCAGCACTGAAAGAGTTAAAGGTACAGATATGATTAGTCCAGATATAAATTTGTTGAAGTTATATTATTCATTTTACTCATTATGCATAGATTTGAATTTTTCTGTTTTATGTAGTATTTATTACAAATAATTAAAAAAAAAGTATTCAAACAATTTTTTTTCCCATTTTAAAGTTAATTGACACTAAAATTCCCAATTTCATGGGTATACGTAATATTCCCAAAATGGTGAGAAAATGCCCTACAAGCCCACCTATATGAAATAGAAAATGTGAGCAAGCTCAGTTAAATTTGACCTGTACATGGCTTGCAGGCTCGTGCTAATTTCAATAACTGTTTGACAAAGTTAGTTTTTCTACAAAATGGCTCATGTTTGGCAAATATTGTTTTGCATTATTTCTGCAATAATTAAATTATGTATCCGTCAGAAACACGGTCTACTGGTTCATGTTTATGCCTCCCCCATGATAATGGAAGAAGAGCATGTAGTGTTACCTGCAGTATTACCCGTTGACATCCTCTGTTGACATCACTCGCCTTTGGGTGTAATATTTATGATATTCTTCAACTGCATGTGATATTAATATACCATCAGTTTTTATGCCAAGAAAAATTTGATTTATTTCTTATTATAATTATTTAAACAGATAATATTAGTAACCATGAGCAATTTTGTATGTTAAAGTTATTGTTATTCCATTATAAATAATATCATAGTTTTCTTTGTCACACAGTTGTAGAAAAACTTAAATTGATTGTATTATTCACAATGTTATTATTTGTGTTTTATTGTCAGTTAAAGAAAATTACTTAGAAATAATTATCTGTATCTGTATAACATGTCTTTATCACATTATCAGATACAGTTCTTTTATACTCAACTCTCATAAGTAAAATAGTTAATGATTAAAACATGATGTTTTCATATTACATTTCTGATTTCTATGCATGGCAATTTAAAACCATTGTTTATTGACTAATAAACAATGATGAATGAACCATACTTCTTTACTAAAGGTTAGAGTATAAAGCTATTCTATGTGATAGAGATATGTTTTCCAGATACAACATAGAGGCCACTACAAAATGATCATTTGTAGGATTTGACGCTGCTTTAAATGCGTAAAATTAATTTATAATATTTTATGTTTTCCATCTTGCCCCCCCCCCTTTTTTATAAAGCCCACATATTTTACAGTATAGACTGATTATTGTTTGTTAAACTCTTAATATTTCAAAATTGCAGCCTTTAAAAGCTTTTTCTTATTCTAGCCTTGCAGCCAAACTCACTGCTTCATTTAACCCAATGCTTTTTTGGTTTGATGTACATGTCCCCACGGCTAGCGGTACTGTGGAAAGTGTATGGTTGATACATTATAAAATTGCTTTTAGATCTTCTGATGCTTATTTAAAACTGATTAAAAAATATCATGATATATTTGTAATGTTTTGCTTTATGAAAAACAAATGTACAGAAGATTAGCTTTTAAGGGTATTAAAATAAATAATGAACAAAAACCAAAACTTACATTGTTTTCTTAATGTGAGTAAAATTGATCATTGAGAGGTTAAATAATTAATAAATTATATACATTGTTTTTTTAGTTAGTGTAAATGTTGTCCCATTTATGAATTTTCAAAAGCCTGAACTTCTTATTCTTATCCTTACATACAAAACATATACATACCTGCATATAAATAACATTACATATAAGAATTGTTGGCTTCTAATGTAGTAAGCACATATTTAATTAAAAATGAAACAATTCTTTTTAGCAAAACCCAGCTTACCACATGTTTTGCCAAATTATACCATCACCGCTTGCATGCTTTAGCAATACATGAGTGGTTTTTACATGCCGTCATAATTTTATGTTTAACAAGCTCTTTTTGCAGGTTTGTTTTAAGACAAAATGAAACATTGTAATTTATCTATGTTACCTTATTGTTCATTAAATTTGCGCAGTACTTTTGATGAAAAGTATTTCTTCTTAACACCTTTGTATTGACCATTTTGCCATGAATTCTGAAAACTTATTTTTGCAAAATGTTTTGGAAACTTAACAACACTTTTTATAATTTGACCCTTTTGAGCCCCTTTTAGCATTGATAAGCCAATATTGCATTGTTGAATTAACCTTTAATTGGTTGTATCTATTTTGTATCTATTTTTTTCAGATGCAGCTTCGCCGCCAGAAGAGACAGGGTGATCATGCATTTGTCACTGATCAAGGGGAGGAAAGCATGGAGGCACTATAGGAACCCAAAGAAACATCAAAGAACCCAAAAGAACCATGACAAGCAAAAGAGCAAACATTTAAACCAAAGTTGTGTGAATCTTTCTGAAAGAGAAATTAATTGGTGATTTATTATATTGTATTATTTTTTTCTGTGATATTTTTTAAAATTATAATTGTGTTACAGTTTGTTTAAGTGCCTTTACATTAAAATTATAGTTTTTCTTATTTTTTTTATTAATTACTTAATGTATACACATATAGCTTTAACATTCCATTGTACCTTTTGTTGTGGCCAGAATAGTTATTTAGTATATTAATCATAGATGTAGTTGGAGAGTTTACTATATTGTTTTATCAATCAATAATATTTAAAATATAATCATACATAGACAATAGTCATTTTTTAAGTGAAATTTTATCACATAGCTCCATATATGAGATTTCTTTTACTCATTACCCTCTTAGGGTAATGAAATACACCTTGCTCAAAATAAATAAATATAAGTTCTAACAAATCTGCTCTTAAAGACTAGTGATAACAATATTTATATTTTTTGACGGTAGTAGGAAATGTTTACCTCGACTCTAAATTAATTGATACTATTCTTTTTTCTGAGGGGGGATTTTGGATCAAATTCAGAAATTTGTTTAATCGTTAACATTTGAACAGAACTGATAAATACTAGTCTAATGTTTCGCTATGTTTTTAATTATAAAAATCCGTCCATGTCAGTTCTCAGTCTCATATGATGGAAAAAAGATCTGTTTATACATTATTGCTTTTGTTTATGTTTATTTCAATCCATCCATCTCAGTTGTCAGTCTTTTGAAGTTGACAATCTTCTATGTTTGCAATGTGTTTATTCAATCTGGTGCCATATATGCTACAAGCATTATGAAATATTAGTTGTAAAATATGCATTATTCAGTGCTGATTTTTTTTGTCCCTTTGCTTCATACCTGAAGTCTAGATGCACATATCATTTGAAAACTAGTGAAATTTGTTAACAGGTGTCTATGGATATCTACATACATGTATGTATATTGTTATCAAATCTGTTTTGACTATATTTTACAATATACAATTTTACAACTCCATGTAGTACTTGCAACTGTCTGAATATGCCATAGTATTGAAAATTTCATATAAAATATGCTTTTAAATACAAGGCAAAAAACAGTATACATTTACCTTAAAAAAAGAACACGCACTCACACACACACACTTATGGCTATATTTTTTATAAATGTTCTGTCCATTATTGCATGAGTATATTAACCATGCTCTTATACTTCATATTAATAAACTATCAAAGATACATGAAGTATGCAGTAGAAATTATCAGTACTCTTTATAGGGATCAAAGCAAAATTGATAGAAAGCTCCTGTCTGTTTGAAATTAAATTTCAATTAAGTTGCACTTTTTTTTTCAAATTGTTTTATTTGGAACAAAAAAAAATGATTTTTTAAATGTTGAAACAAAAAATGCCAGAATGCTTTGTTATTACATATATATGCCAGTACATCAATTTACCATTTACATGTGAATGAAAACAAATAGGAATTATGTACATGTCAGATTATGAGAGGTATACATTAAATACTGCACTGCATACTTGTTTTATTCCTATATTGTACTATTAAAGTGCAGCATGCAAGCAGCAGTGTTGTCCAGGGACATATACAAACAAAGGCCTCAGGGTTGTCAAACTATGTATAAGATTTTATAACTGTTAAATGCGTACATTCAATAGCACACAAAACAATTGCACAGTAGTGTCTCATTTGAGGAGAACAAATCAAGTACATATTTGTCTGAAGAAGAACAACAACATACAACATGATGTTAAGTTTGCATCTTAAAACCATATGTTTGACCTCATGACACGTATGATCAATGTACCAGAATGTTTTGAATAGTTTTCGTAATGGGTTACACAAGAAAAATCAAAGTAGTTTAAAAGGCATACTTATCAAGTATGCCTGTTGAAAAATGCTGTTATTCAATAGATCTGACCACAAGTTAAAAACGTTCATTATTTCAATAATTGGTTATATCGTATACAAACCTAGTTCTTTTTGGCATGACAAATCATCGAATATTACAAGTTCTACTCCCCATCATTTTGCCGGGGTTGGAGCGACGCTATTGTTATGATTTCAAAAAAAAAAATCACAATGGTATTGTGGTCCGTGGGAAAGTTGGCACCACTGACATACAATTGAGCAGAATTATGTCCTAATCCGTCCGTTGACATTTCTATAAACTGGTTTTAAACAACCGGGCTGTAGGCATTATTATTAGGTTAAGCAATTATAATAAAGATATGCAATGTGATATTTTGGACAAAATATTTCGATACCTTTAATTTATATAAGACCAACTTTGCTTATTTTGTTATTAATTATTGGCTAAGTATGAGTAAAGTATAGACATTTAACCGGTTGAAAAATAACACCCACTGCTTTGAGTTGACCTTTCCAAGGCGATGACCAACTCGTTAAGGCTTGTGTGCAACAAGTATCGTTAAGGCTTGTGTGCAACAAGTATCGTTAAGGCTTGTATGCAACAAGTATCGTTAACGCGTGTGTGCAACAAGTATCGTTAAGGCTTGTGTGCAACAAGTACGTATTTCGGTTCCTACCGTTTTAATTTAAAGATCACATGCAACACAAAGATCACAAGATAAGACGCATTTAATATTGCTTTCTGCGTTTCAGTTTTACTTTTTTTTAATAAAACGTCTGTTGGTAGCTGATATAAATATATATTTTTAAAAAGTGAGAAATAACTCACATACCAAAAAAGAACATATATAATTGCTAAATGACGGATTGTATAAAAGTTATGTATCAGTATTCTTATCAAATATCTAGTTTTTGTATTTTTCAGGCTGAAAAATGTATAAAAAAAAAAGTTAAAGTATAAAAAAAATTGACATAAAATATACAAGAAACTGTTAAAGCGTACCAGGGATGGAGCGTTTGGTTTAGAAAAAAGCTTTCAGTCATCATACTTCTCTATAAAAACATTTTGAATTATATCACAAGTTGCGGAAAATTGAATATTCGTGTATTCGGTTTCTTTTTATTGTGATTGTATTATTCCTTGCCATTTAAACGCGTTATTATACGTTACTGTCCCATTATTTGGCCCCTACAATAAAGATGTGTTTTCATGTCAACCGAACTGTTTCCTAAACAGTTGATATTTTTCCTTTGGTTCCATCGATGCAACCTTTTTCCTTTGAACGTGATATTCACATCTTTGACTGTGTATCTTTAAAGTTCTATGATTTTTCTTAAGCATGGATGCACACAATCACCCCTTTAATGTAATCTTAAACTATTTCAATGTGTCTTCATCACGCTTAATAGTTCGAAGTGATGCAACGTTTTATACATATAAATGTCCGATTTAGATCGTACTCGAGCTGTTATTGAGGTCAGATGGCTGGCCTTGAGTATGAATTGCTATGTCTTCGAATGAGAGCAAACTTGAGCTGTTATTGCGGTCTGGCCTTGACTATGAAAAGACAATTGATGCAAGTCCGCGATCCCATATTAAAAACACTTATTTGACTAATTGAAAACACTTTAAAACGCGCGGTGGCGACCAGATTTTTATCGATATGACAAGGATTTTCATCGCCCACAGATGGGTTTTGTGATGAGGAGATAGCAATTCAGCATATATTGATATTTGATTCATAATATGTTCAGCCAGCTAGGACTGCGTTTGACATATTTTAAACCGCAATGCTTTGCATTCACCGTTCCAATTCGGTAATCCCAAAATTAATCACTTCATTAGTGTTTTGTTTGATGCATTTCCTTTATCGTATAGAAATAAAACCACGCTTTTAAGCAGAATTGCTATCCTTGTGATGCTTTTGAAGTTAAATTATAACTTAATTTAAAAGAATATAAATAAAAAATAATTATCTAATGTTCACTGCTTAAATTATCTACCAGAATAATTATTATTACTCATTTTCTTCATCTAGTGTTGGTCGTTGCTTAGCGTGCACAAAATGACGAAGCAACATTAAAACCATAAAAAGTAAAACTCCGTTAGTATTAGAAGGAGAGATATAGAATGTTATCATCATGACGAGGGTCGTTATGTATGGAAACTACCCAACAATCAGACAAACGACAAATCACATGTTATAATAATAAATACAATTACGGTAATTATTCACATAGAGCTCCCTTGCTCTTTGATATCAATGATTTTGTCAATTTGTTCATTTATTTATGATTTCCTATCATTGACAACCGTAATTGTTTGCTGCTTGTGCATAGGTCACAGAGATGGAAATCACGTAATAGTCAACATGACAACATCCATATCGAGACAGATATTTTCGCCGTTTTTTTACCCTTTATTACTTGTATTATTTTTTTTAAATTGCTCTCACTTTCCAGCCATATCAGCAAGAAAGTTTTTATTGTTATTTCGTATTAATATTCGCTCCATATCTATACTTTACTCGCTGTGAAATTTCTTAGCGGGATCACACAATTACAGCTTCCGCTAAGACAATTATCTCTTAATTACCCCCTCTGGGTCACATCCTATAACAACCATTGTTCCAACATTATATCTCACCTAAAATCCAAGATATGTCCGCGTTTAAATACGTTTAAGTTTCATTTAATTAAACACTTTAATTACTCATAATTACGCAAAGATTGACCAAAAGACAATACAAGAACATAATTACTGATTACTTGACAACTTAATACAACAGATGATTGGATCAATTGGCAGAATCCTGTTCGCTCAATAGACCCTTTTCACTCTCCCGACAGCGAGCTTCGTAGGACGAATTATAAAACGAATTGAGAACGAGGCTGACAATGTGGAAACTACGGAATCCGGATAGTGGAAACTACGGAATCCGGATAGTGCCATCTATGATCTCGCCCTTATTTCATCAAGGGCGGCACACGACATTTTGCGCGATACTCAAAGCGACACACGATATTTTGCGCGATATTCAAAGCGACACACGATATTTTGCGCGACACACGAAGCGACACACGATATTTTGCGCGATACACGAAGCGACACGCGATATTTACCACCATATATCGCCTTTTGGGCTACCTTCACAAGGGCGATATTTCGTGGTACATTCTCGCGCGTCGCTTCGTGTATCGCGCAAAATATCGTGTATCGCTTCGTGTGTCGTCATTGATGAAAGAAGGGCGAGATTAAAGATGGCCCTATCCGGATTCCGTAGGAAACTGTCATTACTTAAAGAGGCAGTACGATGTTCAGTGGATAACATATTTATCTAATGATTTTTTATTTGAAACAAAAAAAAAACAAAAAAAAAAACGAACAAAACATTGCTTAATTTGAGAACGTAATTGTATGATTGTCAATGAAAATTAAGCGTGGTTTATGTCATTCATTTATGAACAAAAGCTATTAAAATGTGAACCCATGGGTCTGGTAAGTTTTTTTTGCAATGAGCATAACCGTATCATAATTTAGTCAAACACAATTTCTGAGCATCAAAATACAGAGTCTCGGATAAAAAAGACCTCTACGTTTCTATCGAATGTTTTAATCAATATTGCGATACAGCATACGGCAAACATTTTTCTATTTGTTTTACGGAACTTTTATTTTGAAACAGACATTGCCAGAAAAAGACTATATACATCAAATCATGCACAAAAACAAAAACAAAATGACGTGATTGTTTTCGCGAGACAGCTTTATCCCGGAAATGCTTGAATAAAGTTAAATAATATTAGATTATTTTATCTTATCCGACATAAATGTTAAAGAGAAATGTTGTTGAATTCAGCAATGACCACAGCCATTCGAGTAGTTGCTCGCATCAACCCAGTCATCGATGGTCCGGGCCCATATAAACCAACAGATTCTTAGACTTAAGTCTAAATATAAAAAAAAACTAAATTCTTAAAACTGAAATGTAGTACAAGTAATTGAACGTCAGTTCAAGC
>VMBQ01016903.1:0-11291 GCA_007657795.1 Dreissena rostriformis | reverse complement strand
CTTCTCTAGAATAGACACGTAACATGATAATGAATCATGCGCGCGTGAATGAAAATCCAATTTTACATTCTAACTATCTTAACCCAATTTAAAGTGCGAAATCCCAAATACAGTTATATTGTGCAATTGACTCGTACATGGTTATAGAAAGCACATGCACCTACCACGCTGATAAAGTCACACACAGTCTAACTGGGTATATTGCGTTTGATTAATGATCCTATACAACTATGTAGCGTTTTTTTTGCCATATATTTCCGGTCACTGGAGTAACAGATGTTTTAGAGTAAAGACCAACCACGCTGACATGAACACGTACCGTCTTAATTAGTAATACGTACGTAAAACATGAGCCGGTTTTTTTTAAAGGCCACATCCCTATTTAAAGTTTTCCGAATTCCCAAAGTACAGTTTTCTTTCTATGGACTCATTCAAGGTTAAGAGTGCTATCTCAACACGCCATATTAACGTGACAGATGGTCATATGTTGTGCTTTTAACGTTTTAAGGCCACTGGTTAGTGTCAAAATACCCAAACAAGATTTGTTCCTGACTATACAGATCGCATTGCATCACGGGCATTCAACAACCCTGTCCAGCTTTTTGTTTTTTATCTTAACCCGTTTACAAATGACCACAAATCACAAAACAGAGTTTGTCTGCAATAAAGACACAAACTTGATCGTTGAGTAGACAGAAACCCACATAGCCCAGCAGTTATTACTAAAATTGAAGAACAGTAGAGCAGATACAAAATATAATTATTTTAAATATATGTTTTCTCTAAAATAGAAATGTTCCTTCTTAATGAGTCACACGCAAATGACCTTTTACACATTAAACGTTNGCACTAAAGACACAAACTTGATCGTTGAGTAGACAGAAACCGATTTTTTTTTTCTTTTACTCATAAATGGTTAAAAAGGGTACATACACCTACCACGACGAAAAAGTCTGGCGGGGTCTATATGCTTCAAATACACTAAACGAATGATCCGTTTTGATTTTTTTCTTTTTTAACCTTCAAATACAATAAGTACGTATCAAAACTCGCGAACATGTGCTTTCTCTGACCATGAATTAATGCATCCAAACATACCGCGCTGGAATGTCTGAACACCGCCGTAAAATGTAAATCCGTTCGCAAGACTTATGATAAAATGTTTCGTTTTCAAAAGAAAAAAAAAACACAAAAAATAGTTTTCATGCAATACGGACTAAAATGTGGTGCACGTTGTCCCATTTACCGTTAAAAGACCATTTACAGAGAGACCTAAAATGACGTATTCCCTGTTTATAGACTGTTATATGTGTAGTGTGGACACTTAATCCACATGCTTCTTCAACGTGCAAGAGATAAATTGTTTAAATTTAAGTGTCATTAAACAATGGGCTTATGTCGTTTAAAATGCTCAACTTGATTATTCATCGCGCGCACTTTTCAGATTTGAACGACACAGAACTATACTGGTTAATTTGCTTAATAGAACATCTCTCTACCGATACCTGTATGTATGCTTTAAAGGCTAACTTTGGTACATTGGCTAGCTTAACTAAGCATTTAGAAGTAATACATTTGTTCACAATTTCCATAATTAAATATAAGTAAATGGCCATTCAATCGATGGTTTGTTGAAGAGGAGGAACGTACGTATGACAACTAGGTATGCATTGGGCGATCGAACTTTACGTGTCTGTATCCATGGCAAAAAAAAAACTCACCATTATGACTAGACCTTTGTATAGTAAAGCTATATAAGGCGATATACGATCTAGTTGTATATTTACTTCATTAACCACATGTGTGTATAAGCCTTTTGTTGTTGCAGACTTGAAACCCGTGTCAGGGATTGCAGCCTGGCAGTCATCAGTATTTAATTGAACTAACCCTGGATCCCTCGCAATCGACGGAAATGTTCGAACCCTACATCCATTTTGTTTTGCAACGGAAGTTGCTGCTGGAAACTACCTGATCGTACAGCTGGAAAAGATGTCAAATCTGGAGCGTGTTGACATCCTGTTCCGGACAGATCTTCCGGAATATGCGATCGGTTTGTTGTTTTTGTTGATGAGCATTTTGATTTGATTTGATATTTGAAATGTGAATATTCTGTAAACCCTATACTCTTTATTTTTGAAGATTATAAATAAAATGTTCTTGAAATTGTATTTGTAACATACATTTTCAAAAATATAAAGACATTAAAAATAGTTTACTTAGTACTAATTACATTGGGTCGGGTAGTTTTCTTTTTTTTCCTGCAGTTGTCATATTGTCGAATGTCGGTTTTATTTAACAGTTAGGAATAGGGATATAACCGTGCTGGTGGCCCACAGTAAAGCTGAGTTGGATACCAGCCAAGCAACTGTTTGCGGTCATTATGAGGGACCACCGGTCTGCCCGTCTCTCGCAGGAAGAGTCAAATGTGCTCCAAATATAACAGGAACGTATGTCAAGTTTCTTCACAATATCTACGACTATTTGAACATTTGTGAAGTTTCGTTCTATACGATGTGATGTGCCATCCTCTTCGACTGTTACGGGGTGCAGCACCAGCTTCAGAGTTAACTTCCGCTTGATTTAACGCTAATGCACGCTAATACGTGTGCTTTTTCCAGCCAAAGCCCATGTACTGTTAATTCTTTTCTTTTTCACATCTCACTGTAAACGCTACAATTCAAGTCATCATAAAACTACAATCACCCCGCAACTTCTCTATTTTAAATGTATTTTTACTGTGAGTATCTACTGAATATAGAGTGATGTTGTGGTGCGTCGAGTTATTTGACATTGGCGATTTGCAACACATAAAATAAATATTGTGTTGGTTTAAAATTAAATTAAATTAAATCCCTGTATCACACGAGAGACATGTTTGTAAACATCTTTTGAGTGTATACTTGTTTTGAATTTCATATCTTTTGTATGCGTCTTCTCAATATGATTTTTGCTGTATCTTTTTGCTTGCCTATTTCGTTTAGAGATGTCATTTGTTTATAGTAATGTGCAGTGTCCTTAACTATTATGTCTTCTTTATGTATAACAATGTATGCACATTTAATGCTTTTTGTTTTGACACGTGCCCATTTAGTATTTTGTATTTGTTTTGAGTTATGGCCTGAATGGAGGGATATAGTTATCACATCGTCCATCCGTCCGCCCATCCATCTTTCCTTCTTTCCGTTCTTTCGCTCGTCATTCTGTCCCGATTATCGGGAAAATATTAAACATTAGTGTAGAGTACAATAGCCATATTTATGTCGTCAGAGTAGATCCCTAAATACGGTATTGACGGTATTAAAATGCAACTTGGTACATTGATAGTTATCATTAATGGAAAATGCAGAATATAGAAACCAAAACTCTCTTATCATTATTTTGTAGTTAATGCTATTTGTTAAATTTGTGTATAGTCATTGTTTTCATTCTTTTGCAAAACATAACTCAGCAAGTATTGAAGTGATTTTAATGAAACTTTTAATAATTACAGCGGGCATAACGGGAAATTGCGGAGAACAAGAACCATATCACTCTTCTCAGGGGTATTGTCTTATAGTCAATTGTCTTGTGCAGACTCTTTTACTGTCTAATGTGAAAAACTGTGATAAACGACATTGGGAAGGAATAAAAGAGTATCATACCAACAACTCGTGTATAAGTTTTTTTTTTGAGTTATTGCCCTTTGTTTATTTTTTGTATAGTCGGTTTCTTGTGTGGAGCATAACTCTGCAAATATTGCAGGTGTTGAAATGAACTTCATCGAATAGTAGCCCCGTTATGTGACAATGCTATGGGTAAGAACAATAACTATCTCTTTATGATTCTTCTGTACCAAGCATACATTCTGAAGTATTAAAGGTAATAGAATAAAACTATATATATATATATATAATAGTATTGACAGAAGATATGAGAAGAGAATCCGTGTATAGTGAAGGTATCACAATTTGTTATTCAATATTTATAAAGTTATTGCCCTATGTTATTATGTGTGAACTCTAAAATTGCATTATAATTAAAGATATTAGGATAAAACTTTTTTAATCGACATAAACAGAGTGGGACAATGAAGAATGCAACAACTATAACTTTTCTCAGTTTTTAGGGCGATTGCCTTCTGCAATTCGCCCCATATGTAACATAATATACGTATACCGAAGAATAAAGTCCGTTACTGCAATTAACCACTTTGCATCCAGATTCTGCATTCGCAATCAAAATAGCTCCGATCGCATGGTATTAGTATTAATGCGCACAAACAGCTAACAGAGCGCGTTCCATCCATGACAACGTCTTTTCACTGTGGCATTAGCACCCGAGTTACACGCAGTCCTCATGAAAGGTGTATACAGCGACGAAATATCGATTTAATACTGAACTATCTACACTTAACCGATACAGCGCCCTGATGTTCTTTCGTTTTAAGAAATCAACTGCGTTCGCGATATGGGCGACAATATTTAATTACCACGCGCTACATTTTTTACTGTCAAAGTAAACATCTCAATGTTCTCTGCGCTACAATGTTTTTATATAGCAATTCGACCGTGCTTTTCATGCCAGTTTTGAACTTTTTCCTAACACACGAAATACATGTTGTGGTTGTCACTTTCACAGCAGCTAATTATACGCCATGCATGTAATAACATTCGGATAAGCGTTGTGGACTTCACATTGTAATATGCCATTCAAATTTACTTAAATAAAATAATGTGATTATTTCGCAAAACTTAACTTAGATTTTAAACTGTAATGCAGTATTTAAACGTAAATGGATAAATAAACAGGCGAGTTAATAGTTATTTTCATTAATTATAATAAACAAATAATGTGTAAAAGGGACTGTAAGCCACGAATAACGAAAAAAGAAAAGTTCTAAAATACCGAAGTTTTTACAATTATTAGTNGATTGGAGGGAATGATAATCAATATGTGCATGATGGGCTCTTGTTTTATATCATTATGAGTGTGCTTCCACAGTTTTTGTTACAATCGTCATGATCTAGTTTTGTTTGAAGACAACGCTGGCAGTTATTGTTTAAGATTATTTCTTAGCATGTTAAACAGAAAATGATGTAATCATTTGTCATTTAAATTTAGATAACTTTATTCGGTTTTCCTTATAGATATTGTTTGTTTTTAATGCTTATGTTTTTTGTACTTTTTATATATTAACAAATGCAATTTAACTTTCCAAAATGTACCCCAAATTTCCATCTTTGTCTGATGTTTTTACGGCTTTTTTGCGTAACATTTTGTTAGTCAAGCATTGAGTGTAATGCAGCCATAAAGCTCTACAGTGGTAAGTTTTTAATTGGGCATATTCTCATTTTGAAAAATAATTATGAAGTTACCGTTAAGTTTATAAGTACCATTAATGTGATAACCTTATGTACTACTTCAGTGGCTGAAGATAGAGTTGTTTGTCAAATGAGAACACATATGAAATCATTAGCTTAATGTTGGTGATTGTGTTTCCATGAAGATACTGCAATAGTGAATTCATTAATATTTCATGTCATGCTTAACAACATTTATCTAGCTTTGATTAAAATGGAGTTGGATAAGAATGATACATGAAACTTAAATGTAATGAAACCCAATTAAGAGGCCTGTACCCTTTTGCAAGTCAATTGCATAACAAGTTTTCTATTCACATGAAAATTATTAATAAATTATACTTCATTTCTGTATCTTTTACTTACAGACACCATGTAGAGTGATCCTTTACTGTTTGATTTAATCATTTGTCTATGATTAATGATTGAAGTGTTGTATAGTTTATTCTAAAAAAACAATTTGAGAAGAATGTGGCATAAAGCAGTAACACTGTCAGTCTGTGCAAGTATCTGATGTCGTTCCATAAATTTCTGTTTTAACCATAAATTTGCCATATTTAATGGATTTAAAAATGCTTTGGCACAAATGCAAACCATCGAAAGGTCATAAGGACATGTTGCCTGTAACACCGACCTACCTACTTCAAAGGTCAAGGTTATACAGACCTTTTGCCATAGAACAGCTTGAAATTTCCTTTGTCCGTCATATCTTTGCCATATATGGATGGATTTTAAGTATCATGGCACAAATGCAAAACATAACAAGACAAAGTGTTGTGTGTAAAAAAACGTCTCCCTTCCTTGAATGTCAACTTACTTACTAACTGCAATTCACGCCGGGTGGCGTGTAGGGCTGCAACAAAGGATCTCCACTGTTGTCGGTCGCTTGCAAGCCTTTCCAGGGTCGCCCAGGAGTGGTTGAGGTATTTTATCTCCCCCTCCACTGTGCGTCTCCAAGTCTGCTTGGGTCTACCGCGCTTTCTCTTGCCTTCTGGGGTCCATCGGAGCGCCACTTTCGGAATGGAATCGTTGTCCATCCTCAGTACATGGCCAATCCATCTCCATCTTCTCTTGGTTATGAGCGTTTCCATGTCTTACATGTTGCATCGCTGGAGAAGGTCGTTGTTGGAGATCTTTCTGGGCCAGAAGATTCGCAAGATCTTTCTGATGCAGGTGGTGTGGAATGACGACAGTTTTGCAGCATCCGACTTCGTCATCCGCCAGCATTCCGACCCATACATGAGGGTAGACAGCACACAGCTTCTGTATAGTTTCAGCTTTGTGTGGGTGCTGTACTGAGCCGATTTCCAGATGTTGTTCATGGTGCGCATGGCATTTCTGGCTTTGTTCAGTCTGCTTTTGATGTCCTCCTCAGCGCCTCCGTCCTTTCGGATGATGCTGCCCAGGTAGGTGAATTGGTCTGTTTGTGGTAGGTCGGCGCCATGGGCCTTCACTGAGGTGGGTCTTTCGGCGTTGAGTAGAATAGTCTCTGTCTTCTTTTGGATGACACTTAGTCCAATTTGGCCTCCGAACATTCACAATCGATCGGTCTTTTCTTGAATGTGTTTATGTGTATGTGATAGCAGTGCTAGGTTGTCTGCGAAATCCAGGTCGTCGAGGGAGGTGAAGAAAGTCCAGCGTATGCCTCTCTGAGCATCTTTGATGGTGTTCCTCATCACCCAATCGATGGCAATGTTGAACAGAATCGATGACATTACACATCCCTGTCTGACCCCTGTTTTCACTTGGAAGCTGATGTTGTTGTTTCCGACTATGCAGGAATAGTTCTGGTTAAAACTCTTCACCATGAGGACCAGTTTTTGGGGTATTCCATAGTGCCTGAGAATCTGCCAAAGGCTGGCCCTGTGCACACTGTCGAACGCTTTCTGAATATCCACAAAGTTGACGTAAATATGTATGATGATTTTGGCGAGGATCTTGCTTGGCACTGATAGTAATGTAATACCCCGCCAGTTGTTGCAGGAATTCAGTGCACCTTTCTTGGGCAATTTGATGATAATGCCTTTTGTCCAGAACTTCTTCCTTGTTCCAAATTTCTTCGAACAGTGGTTGTAATATTGGTGCTTATGTTTCTGGGTCAGTCTTAAAGAGCTCTGCATTCAAGCCATCTCCTCCTGGGGCTTTGTTGTTTTTAAGGTCTTAATTGCTCTGATTATTTCCTCCTTTGTGGGTGACTCTATGTTGATATCTAGATCTTCCTCAGCTTCCTCTATTTCTGATATGTTTTCAGGATCTGGTCTGTTTAGTGTTTCCTGAAAGTGTTCTGCCCACCTTTCTTCAATTTCCTTCTCTGTTGTTAGAAGTTTGCCTTGTTTATCTTTCACTGGGCCTGCGCTTGCTGATTTGAACTTGCCGCTTATCTGTTTGGTGATCTTATACAGGCTTCCCTGTTCTCCTTTGTTCGCCGCTGCTTCTGCCTGTGTAGCAAGCATGTATTCCCTTTTGCCCTTCCTCGCTAGTCTTTTAACTCTCTTGTGGGCTTCGGAGTATTCCTGTTGGTATCGTTCTTTCAGGCGTTCTGACTTTGCATCTGTCACTCTCTTCTTGATGTTTTGTCTTTCCTCGATGGCTGTCCATGTTTCCTGCTGGATCCACACGTTTCTTTTCTGCCCGGTCCTGTACCCCAAACATGATTGACTGCTCTCTGTATAGAACCCCTCAATCTTTTTTCCATGCAGCGTCGACAGTTGATTTTCTGATATTCTCCTCTTCCTCTTGTAGATCTTGCAGCGCTTGGAATTTGTTTTTTATTTCTAGTGAGAACTTTGTCCTGATTTGGGGCATCTTCAATTTGTCGATTTTGAAGCGCTGTGATGTTTTAGTCTTCGCACCAGCCTTCCTCAGCTTTAGCTTGATGTTTGCTACAACCAGGTGGTGATCGCTTCCTACGTCTGCTCCTTTCTTCACCTTCACATCTTGCAGTGATCTTCTCCACATTCCGTTAACCATCAGGTGATCAATCTGGTTTTGGTCTCTGTTGTTGGGTGATCACTTACAAGCTAGGAAAATGGTTCATTACAACAATACAACGTAAACATCCTTAGCTATTTTAGGAATTTTGACAGCCACGTTTTTAAAGATTCATATATTATATATTAAAAACGTTTACGACTCATTTGCAAACCAATTTACGTTGGAATAGAGTCTGGATTTAAATTTTAAATTTAATTTAAATCACTAAGGTTACAAGTTATGTTTCAATTAAGACCACATGGAGATGTTTTATTAGCAAAAAATACTTAATGGAAATGTTTATGTTTTACATCCTTAATTGTACATGGGAAAATGTTTTTGAATACCAATGACTCAATTACAATTCACCATCAAAAATACGGTTGAACATTTTACACTAACAGTGTGTTATATACAATCATACTTAATGAACGTATGAAAATTGATATGTTTTGTATAAAATTGTATACAGATAAAAATGAAACAACTAAATACAAGGCATGCGTATTAAAATATTTTTTTACGGGAGATATTTTAAGTATACCTATTGCATGTTATAATATATGCAAACGCTATATCCTTCTTTCCTATAGTTTCATCCATTCCTATAGATTCGGCCACCCCCTTATATTGGAAATTATGATATATTTCTGATAAAACTTAGTTAAAACAAATTTTTTTTTTTTTTTTGGTTCAAAACATGTGAATTTTAGATTTTGTTAGGAAAAAATATAATTAAGGTAAAAAATAATCAAAATTTGCTACACATGTTTAGTAAATGCCAATAATGTTGAAAATATTCACTTGTATATAGTATTCTTGTATTAATTAGTCTATTAGAATATTTATTTAATGATTTATATAAAACATATTACACAAATTTAGTGTTTTCCTATAAAAATGTGACTGAACAGATTGATAGGAAAGATATTAACAAATCATAGTTGCTAGGGTTCCTTCCTAGAATTGGCCTGTTACTAAGGAAATACCTGATATGTAAATTATTTTGCATTTATTTTGTTGTTAAGACATTCAAAATTTAATTAAATATCTCACTTATGTTGAAAACGTTTTCATTCCATATAAAAAGTCAATTTAACTCTTAAGGGGCCGAATATACAGCAATAGAGGCTATCTTGTTATTACGAAATTTATGTCGCGTTTCAAATAAAAAAAAACATTCAAATGGTATGTAAATAAGTAATTATTCACTCCACTCCCCACTCCACTCCACTCCTGGCTGGCTGGCTGAAATATGCTTCGGTTTCAACTATTACCATCCACAGAGTCATACAATGTGCGGTCGGTGGGAAATGTACATGTTAATCAACTCAACTCAACTCAATTTATTCAATAATAAGGCCTCCGGCCCATAATATATAGGCAACAATAGAAAATCATCTACATCCCTCGATCAAACATCACATAGAATAGAACATAAGTATAAACATAGGCAACAATAGTAAATCATTTACATCTCTTACAAATGATTTGGTGAACATAAGTACACAATTGCATAGAATAGAACATAAGTATAAACATAGGCAACAATAGACAAGGGACAAAATTGTCACAAAACCAGGTTTTCAATTTGAAAGAAAGTCTGTTAAAGGGAGACAACTCAATATGTACATTGTCACTGATTGTCTCTAGTTACCCCCCTTGTTTCAAATTCATTAAAATTNACACAGTAGGAGTAAAATAAACACCCATGTATTTGTAAAAAGGTACAACACTGATTGGTGATCCACGATAGCTCCGTGACTCGTAATTTCTAAGGCCGCCGCCATTACGGAAGACTATAATCTCCGTTTTATCTTAGTTCAGTTTCATTCCTGTATTTTGACAAAAAGCATCAATTATATGAATTTGTTGCTATAATTTAGCGGCTGTTTCCGCACAGTTAGCAATGCCATCTGCAAACATAAGGCAATAAATATCATTTATATCATGGGTTATAAATATTCCTGTACCACATGAGCGCCGTAAAGACTCTGCGAGTTCGATTATAAAAAGTGCAAATATAGTAGGGCTACTTACGTCTCCTTGTTTTGTGCCAATATTACAGGGGACGTAATCAGTAGTTTTAAAGTAACACGTTTAATCTTTGAGATTAACATCGGCGTTCATATTTTTAGAATTACTATTAAACTTTACGCATGAAAAGAGGTCTGTATACATAGCCTTGAGGATGCGTAAGAACTTTCCAGAATCTACCGCCTTGTTTAGATAAGTACTTTTGTGCCATAGCCTGTAGACAAAATATATTGTCTACTGTCGAAAAGCCTTGCCGGAAGCCGGCCTGCGATTCGTCTAATTTATT
Source organism: Dreissena rostriformis (assembly GCA_007657795.1). NCBI lineage: Eukaryota > Metazoa > Mollusca > Bivalvia > Myida > Dreissenidae > Dreissena > Dreissena rostriformis. The sequence continues at coordinate 656 of VMBQ01016903.1, read as the reverse complement.
ATGATTTTCTGCCCAGTTATAAAGGCTCGTTTTTATCAAACGAGAAAATATTGTGTAGAGTGTATTAGTGACAGAGATACCCCTGTAATTTTTTGGATCATTCACTGATCCGCTTTTGTGTATAGTGGTTATCAGACTCTGGCCCCAAATTTTACGGAAAATACCAGTTTCATATATGATTAAACAGCGCTTCCAATACATGAATGCATTCTCTGAGTGTAAACTTATAAAACTCTGAAGGTATACCGTCCGGTCCAGGGCTTTTATCATTCGATAATTTATAAATAGCTGATTCAATTTCAGCGTGAGAAAATGTCTGATCAAGTTCATTTCCGGTGTCATTATTGTCATACAAATGAAATTAAAAGTAATGCTGATTCATCGTTGAGCAACGTTTTAAAGCAGCTATACCATTCGTTTGGCGAAATCTTATTCACTGCGCGTTTCAACGGACGCGTTTGTTTAAGAAGTGACCACATGGCTTTAGGATTATCACTTACATTTATAAGTTAACGTCTCTGATCGCGTTGAAAGAATAGCTGCCTGCTACGACAATACGATTTAAATATATTTCTATTTCCGTGATAATTTCTTAGGTCATGTAATAAGTTGGACCTTTTAAACTTACGCAATGCGGCGTATTTATTGTGTTTATA
>VMBQ01016902.1:0-10439 GCA_007657795.1 Dreissena rostriformis | reverse complement strand
GTGTTACATGCTATACTACAAAGATGCGGTCATGTTTCCATTGTTATGGAGGATTAGGCTCAAATCAGCCAATGGACTTAATGAAGTGTATTCATCGTATCTAGCTGCATGAAATTTTATTTGAATTTTATTGGACACTTAAAAAGGTCAGGTAAAGGTAAAAACTTGGGTTATACAGCTACACCGAAAAAAACATTGATTTGATACCTGTTGGGTCTGTTGGCAAGACAGTGTGCTACTGTAGGCCTGTATGCCTGTAAGTACTGCATCCACCATGGCCCCATAGAGCACAGCTAGCAACCTAAAAATAGAGCACACGGCTTGCAGCAATACAAATAATGTGATATTGCCCTAATGAAATTATAAAACAGCATTAAAAAATGATACTAGCTAAAAAAAAACACACACACACAAAAATTATCATCAACAAAACAATTCATCAAAATTTAAAACACAGAGACTTAAATTTTAACTTTTAAAAATTATTTCTCAAATTACGTGTATTTTGCAAAAATGAACCCAAAAAATAAAACAAGAATTTTTAACCCAAGCCATTGACACAAAGTGTGCTCTGTACAAAATTTCACAGAGATGTGTGCTGGAATGATGTTAGCCTTGCTCTAGAAAAATGGGGTTTAATGCATGTGCATAGTGTCGTCCCAGATTAGCCTGCGCAGACTTTTATGGAATTTTACATTTAAAGGACGTCTGGCCTTAATGAAAATCCAGTTTTGGCAGAATTTGTTGACCCTGATTAGCTTATGAGAACAGCATAGGCTTCTCTGGGACGACACTTTAAGTACATGCATTAAACCCCATTTTCCCAGAAAGAGGCCTATGTTAATTTACCTCATGTCTTTGTTCTCTGCATATTCTGTGATCTTCTGCTCTGAAATTATAATAACAATGCACAAAGACATAATTAGCCCAAATTAAAAAATCTTTTTTAATTAATCCTACACTGGAAAGAAATGCATCAACACGACACTAATGCCGCCACTAAATATGTCTGGCCCAAGAAATGAATGTTGTGTTACACACATTAGGCGATATAAATTTATTTAGAAACATCACTTTGATATGATGATTCTAATGCCATTTATTTCCTACCCCATGCACAATGAAGTTATGGACCAAACACAAACATCTATTTCACTATATCCATGTATATGCATAAACACTTAACATTTATACTGTGATCTTTCCCTTTAAGCAAGCAACTTAGTTAATGCATGCAACACATTGTCTTCAATGTCGTAATAGCTGTTTGAAAACCTTTGAAATGTTTAAGCCTGGTGAATATGATCCGCATTCTGGGAAAAATGGGCTTAATGCATTTGCGTAGAGTGTCGTCACATATTAGCCTGTGCAGTCTGCACAGGCTAATCAGGGAAGAGACTTTCCACTTATATGACATCTTTTGTTTAAAAAAGTCTCTGCTAAACAAAAATCCAGTTTTGGTAGAAAGTGTTGTCCCTGATTAGCCTGTGCGGACTGCACAGGTTAATCTGGGACGACATTTTACGCAAACGCATTAAGCCCAGTTATTCCAGATCGACGCTCATATTATCTTCAATCATGAAATAAAAGCTCAATGCTTCAACTTGAAGGATCAATGAATTTTCCAGTCAAGGCAGAGGCTTTATTCACCAGCACAACGCCTCATTAACCACTGAACATGGAAGAATGCGACTTTTTCTGCCAGCAATAACAAATACCAAAATATAGAATCACTCAAATATTTTGTAGATTGGGATAATTGGATGCAATTATCATCAGCAACAAAAGAGGCTCGATGCTTATTTGCCCCTAAACCATTCTAGGTTTGTCATTTGAAGGAAAGCAATTACTGGAGCAATTTCTCACAAATATCAGCCAGTTCTGTTATTGGCAAATCAACATTATGTTGGTGACACATCAGATTTTTTTTTCTCTGAATAGGTCTTATGCAAACATATTCTTGAACAGAAAATAGATTCCATTTTTTTAGAAGAATGAACAACTGTACATAAAATACTCCAATACCACAAAAACCAAGTTCAGATAGATACTAAAAATATGACCATAAAAGTATGAGTACTGTTACATGTAACATTTCAAAATACTAATTAAGACAGATGGAAATAAGAAGCATGGCAATGCCACACGACCAGGTTTTAAATGATAAACTATTTAATTGACTTAAAATTAAATAATTGTGCAATCCCCAAGATAGGTCTGCATATAATATAGAAATAAATAAAATGAATGAACAATTCCTCAATCAAAAATCAATACATGAAGCACAAACTTTTTTTTCAATTTTTCAGTAACCGTGACCTTGACCTTGATCTGTCTAACCAGAAATGGAATTGTATGCTGTAAATGCAAACTCAAAATTGAGCTATTTCTATTTTAAGAAACAATGATCTTGACCCAAAGGGCTTCAAATAGAATCCAAAGCTTGGTTTGCAGGTAAGATACCAATGCACAAAATTTCAGCACAATATCTCCTTAATACCTCAAGTAATTGAGCAGAAATCGTTGTTCTTCTTTTAGAAACATTGACCTTGACCACAATGGCTCCAAATGAAAGGCCTGCAAGCTACTTACAAACAACATTTCAGAGCAATACCTCCATCCAAACTCAAGTTATTGAGCAGAAACTGTTGTTCTATTTTTAAGTAACACTGACTTTGACCTTGGCCAAAATAGCCCCGAATTCAATCCCAAGCGAGGTCTCTATGCAAGCTTTCAATATCTAAATTTTCATCAACATCAGTCATTGTAATTTAAAGGTATCGACAGAAGACAACATGTTTGCTCGTTTTCTATTTTTAGACACAGTGCTCTTAACACAACAGGCCCAAAATGCAATACCCTAAAGCTAGGTCTGCATCCAAGCTACCAACACACACATTTTCACAATCTCCACGCAGAGTTGTCGTTCCATGGCTCACATACAACCTCTGCCATCACAAGAAAATCCTACCAGATTCGGTAGGATGTTATTTTATTTTTTTAAAGTATTATATTATGAAAAGGAGTATCATTTTATTTTATATTTTGAAAATAGTATATAAGTTTAGGTTCATAATAAAAAAATAAATTACTTTAATTAAAAAAGTAAAAATTACTGTTTACAAATTAAAAAATAACCGTTGATACTGTAAGACGCCCACGTGGTTCGACTATTATGACTTAGTTGGTAATAACGGCAGGGAGTTTAGATCATTATATATGTATGGGTCTTATTTTCCGGTTAAACATAAAACTCTTGTTATAACAAAGAAAACAATTCTCCGGCACATTCTTTTTCGGCATTGTTATCTACGACTTTGATAATGTCAGACGCGATTATTGTATCACGTGGCTCAGCTATCATCACGTGGTTGTGTATGATGGCAGGGATTTGATCCAGCTATGCTGGTTCCAGTCAAATCTCTGCGCGGAGGTTGACATTTTCAGTGCAATACCTACATCCAAGTCAAGTTACTGAGTGGAAACCATTTTTCTATTTTTAGTAACAGTGGTCTTGACCTGACAAGCCCTAAATAAAATCCCAAGATAGATTTTCATGCAAGCCTGCTATATCATAATTTTCATCATGATAGGTCAAAGCAATGTGATGTTATTGACAAGAAACCACTATGCGCTCATGTGAGCTAATAACTAAATTATTAACTTTTGCAGTTTCCCTCTCACAAGTTCCTGATTATATTTACAGCCCTCAATGTCAGATTGTGTGTATAATTTACTAAATTTTGAATGTAATCTTTATTTAAATTTCACATAAACACTTCTTAAGTTCTCTGAAGATTAACTTTGGCCGTGAGTCAAAAATAAACCATGTATTGTATTGGTAGATGAATCTATCATTGATGAGACTAAACAAATTCGACAGCGTATACCGGTACAAAGAGCTCTTTATACATTTTTAAACCTTATCATACTGTGAATAGTTTACCGTCTTAGCTTATCAATCAGTTGGTTAGGGTTACAAGTTGTAGAACACAATACACAGTCACATGACCCAATATCAACTTACGTAGGTTACTCATATTGAATTTCAATGTTTCAGTTAACAACGAAAGAAGTTATCAATAGTGACAAATATGGCTTCCAATTTGGAAAGTTCAATTTATAGAGGTTCAGACTCGTGCTTTGACTACTCTTGTTTTACCTGTCAGGAAAATGACAGAAATACAGAGGCTGGATTTTACTGTGAGGAATGTTCCAAGTTTTTTTGTGGGAAATGTGTGCAGCTCCATAACACACTTTTTAAGAAGCACACAACTTTGGGCAAGGAAAACATCAGCAAGTGGCCAGAGACCAATGTGGATGCACTAGAGCAATGTAAGGAGCACAAGAAAGAAAAGCTGACAGGATTCTGTGAGGACCACAATCAGCTGATATGTCATGCCTGCCATATCAACAATCATCAGTAAGTACTAGGCACTCTTTATCAAGATCTTTTTGCACACTTCTCAACCAACTTTTGACCATCCTTCATATTTCTTTTGACCATGGTTCATATCTCGATTAAAATTGTAAAATATACACAAGAGGGCCCTGAAAGACCTAGGATGATCAGGTCATAACTTTAATTTTCTTTCAAGTATCGAATAAAACTTGTTAACTTCCTTAAATTAAAATTTAAAAATTTAAAAGTTCGCAAAACAAGCGAGATAAAAATCCCTGGGTCCATCAGCTCGAATTTAGGCACCGTAGTAAAGCCTACAAATGTAGTACTAACCAGCATGTTGGCATGTTAGCATGAATATAGTTGATGTATATAAGGGAGGGTCAACAATGCCGCATTCAAACTTGTGAAATTACCTCATTATTTTAACATCAGGTTTTACATTTCAAAGAAATCTGCTTGTATACACTTTTAGATTGTTAAAAACGCATACAAGCATTTAATATTTGTTAGATTATAAAGTTTTATACACCGCATCACTCACGAAACAAGAGATGTTTTTAAAACATGTATTCAGCAAAGCTGTACTAGTGACCATGACCTTGGATCTTCTGATTTGAAAATAATAATGGGTCATTCTTCATCAAGACGAACCAGCATACTTATTTATACTATACTAAGTATTCTCTAGATAATGTTGGGAAAAAAAATCATGTTACAAGCACATTTGACTTTGATCTGTAGACCACAAAATCAACAGGCATCTGAAATAATCCAAATAACNATGATGAATCGATTATTTTTGGACTTATCAAATTGAACCCCCATAAAAAGTGCTCTTTAAACATTTTAAACAGTAAACTATGAAACTGTAAATAGTTCAACAACTTTGCTAATCAATCCATTTATCATTGGTAAGACTTATCAAACTGAACAGCATATACAAAGTGCCCTTCGAACATGTTTAAACCTTATCAGACTGTAAATACCGGTAGTTTAAGGTGTTTGCTTAGCGTGTTTGTTTTGCGTGTTTGCTTAGCGACCCATTGATAAGAGTACTTGTCACAACTAAAGTAGGACACGATACACAATCACACGACCGGATATCACCTGACATTAAATGTAAATGTTTATGTTAACAAAGACAGAAGTTATCAATAGTGAAAAAATGGCTTCCAATTTTGAAAGTTCAATTTATAGAGCATCAGACTCGTTCTTTGACTACTCTTGTTTTACATGTCAGGAAAATGACAGAAATACAGAGGCTGGATTTTACTGTGAGGAATGTTCCAAGTTTTTTTGTGGGAAATGTGTGCAGCTCCATAACACACTTTTTAAGAAGCACACAACTTTGGGCAAGGAAAACATCAGCCAGTGGCCAGAGACCAATGTGGATGCACTAGAGCAATGTCAGGAGCACAAGAAAGAAAAACTGACAGGATTCTGTGAGGACCACAATCAGCTGATATGTCATGCCTGCCATATCAACAATCATCAGTAAGTACTAGGCACTCTTTATCAAGATCTCTTTGCACACTTCTCAACCAACTTTTGACCATCCTTCATATCTCTTTTGACCATGGTTCATATCTCGTTTACAATTGTAAAAATATCACAGGAGGGCCCTGAAGGACCTAGGATGCTCAGGTGATACCTTTTATTTTATTTCAAGTATCAAATATAACTTGTTATCTTCCTTAAATTAGAATTATAAGTTCGCAATACAAGCGGGATAAAACATTCCTGGGTGCATCACCCCAAATTTAGGCACCGTAGTAAAGCATACAAATGTTGTACTAACCAGCATGTTGGCATGTTAACATGTATATATAGTTAATGTATATATGGAAAGGTCAACAATGCTGCATTCAAACTTGTGAAATTACCTCATTTTTTTGACATCAGGTTTAACATTTCAAAGAATCTGCTTGTATACACTTTTAGATTGTTAAAAACGCATACAAGCATTTAATATTTGTTAGATTATAAAGTTTTATACACCGCATCACTCACAAAACAAGAGATGTTATTAAAACATGTATGCAGCAAAGTTGTACTAGTGACCATGACCTCTGATCTCTTGATTTGAAAATAATAATGGGTCATTCTTCATCAAGACGAACCAGCATACTTATTTATACTATCCTAAGCATTCTCTAGATATTGTTTGGAAAAAAAAATCATGTTACAAGCACATTTGACTTTGATCTGTAGACCACAAAATCAACAAGCATCTGAAGTGACCCAAATAACCAGCACAGCAATTTTGATGAGCAGAAACAAATTTCATTATACAAGCCCCTGTGACCTTAACCTTTGACCTGATGACCTCCATCTTCATAGTCATCTTCCTTTCCACCAAAGTGACTGTTTGATCATAAGGTCAAAGTGTTTCTCAAGATATAAGATAAGAATTATGTTGTTGAAATATATAGGTGTGAAGTTAAACACACATTCTTTAGTTTAAAAATAAGGCTAAATGTGTTTTTTTTTTAAAGATATTTCATATATGACAAAAAATATGATTCAAAAAAAGTTGTATATTTAAGAATACTAACAATGCTTAGCAAAGCACATACATGACGTAAAGTGGGTTTGTTTTGCAGGAAATGCCGTCATGTGGTACTTATAGCTGACAAAGTAAAAGACCTCCATCAAAACGGAGACTTCAAGCAGCTGTCAGCAACTTTTGATAAACAACACCAGCAGTTGGAACATATGAAAGATGACTTTGAGGAAAATATGAAGTCTCTTGAGAAATCTTACCTAAAAATTCTGGAAAAAATCAATGCTTTACGAAAGGCAATTAATGTTTCTTTGGATCTACTTGAGAAAAATACCAAGAAAGAGTTGGACACATTACTGGCCACCATGAAGATGTCTATTCAAACTGACATTGAAAACTGCACTAAGTCTACCAATAATATAACATGCTTGAAAGAAGATTTACTTAGAAGAAAAGATAAAAGTGAGGCAGTGGGTTTTATCAAGCATAGAAAATGCCTTGACCAGTCCCTCAAAGTAGAAGCAGTTTTACAAGAAATGACAACAAAAAATGAGAGGACACTGACCTTTACTCCTGATACAACCATCCAACAAACCCTGTCCACCCTCTCAGGACTGGGAAAAATACTATGCCAAGTGAAGCAATCACAAACTGCTAAAAGCACAACACAAAACACGGTAACCAGGCAGAACAAACCAAAAGCATCAAGCCAGTCTGACCCTGGAAACCAAACAACTCCATTATTCAAGGTAGAAAAGTCCAATCCAGAATCCAGTTCATCTAGACAGTATAACCCTGGAAACCAACCAAGTGATGTGACCAAGTCAGGCCAGGTTTCTCATCCAGTATCAAGTTCATCACAACAGCTGGTCCAAGGATACCAACCAAGTGCAGTAAGCAAGCCTGATCAAATCATAAAAGTGAAGAGTAGTAAGAAGTATAGTATGAAGATAGAGGAGGATATAGAGGGATGCAGTATATCAGGTATCTGTGAGACAGCTACTGGAGAACTCCTCATCACAGACTATTTTAACGAACGGGTAAAGCTCCTGGATCAGACCTACAAGGTGGTGGCCCACTGTGACTTGCCTGGTAAACCAGTGGCCCACTGTGACTTGCCTGGTAAACCAATGTCCATGTGCAGCATTGACTCCAGTTTGGTGGCTGTTGCTCTGATGTTTAACAATGAGGTCCACTTCATCAGAGTGACTAATGGTCAGTTGGTAAAGGACAGAATACTGAAGCTCAAGCATTACTGCAGGGGTATTGCCCATCACCATGGTAACCTGTACATTACAGATAGTACAGCTCTGTATCACTATACTGTAGATGGAAGACTGCTGAGCAAGATGTATGAGGATACATCAGCTTCATCGACAGGTAATAATTATCACTATCATTATTCCTCTTTCCCAAACTTTTAAGACCCATGCTTTTACTGTCATTGAAATAAAGAAGAAATAACCTTCATAGACAACTAGTCTTATCAAACAAATGTATGATTTGTAAATAATGAGCTGAAGATGTTGAAACAAATTTCGACACATACTTTTTTTTACGCATATTCACAAATACAGATGAATGTCAAATCAAAAAAGTATTTGAACATAATAAGTAAACAATTATTTATTGAAGTTGGACAATCATGCTTTTAATTATTTTCCAATTTAAGCACTTAACGAATGTATCACAATAATGAACCACAATATATCACATTTACAATACGAATAGTGTTTATAGTTCTCCTTTATTGTACATTTAATCAAAGTTTTATTGTATATGAACATGTGTTTATTTAAGTTCATTACATTTTTTAAGTGTGTTATGTATGTACTAAATACTATACAAAGTTGTACTTAATTTTATGACAAGAACATTAGACTAACTACTTTTTATATGACCTTTATTTCCACATATAAACAACACCTGATCATCCCTGTCTTCCATACCACAGTTATGGCCTGTGCAGTGAGTCCAGATGGAGACAGGATATATGTGACCAATGCGGCCAGTAAACAGCTGGTCACACTTTCCAGGGATGGCACAGTGACCTCCACATTCACTGACCCTGCACTGCAATTGAGTTCCCTGTCATGGGTCATACCTGGCCTCCATGTGACAGACTCAGGACAAGTTCTGGTATGTGGAGGCTATTCAGGCACAATCATCCAGGTAGACAGGGATGGGAGACAGAGACTAGCAGAGGTAGTCACAAAGAAGGATGGTGTGATTAACCCGTATTCTGTCTACTACAGTATGCACACAGGCTCACTCATTGTGGTAATGTGTTACAATGATAACATTATGGTGTTTAAGGCACAGTGACTGTAGGAGTAGGATGATGTTCATTTATAATCATTTACACATTTATATGTACAGTTGTCATTGAAAACAGTGTAAAAGTTTTGTTTACACTGTATATAAGACACAGTGACTTTTGTAATATTACATATCTGCTGTATATATGACTCAGTGACTGTTGTTATATGACATATCCACTGTATATCAGACACAATTTCTGTTTTTATATGACATATCCAATATGACATATCCACTGTATATAAGACACAATTTCTGTTGTTATATGACATAACCACTGTATATAAGACACAATTTCTGTTGTAATATGACATATCCGCTGTATATAAGACTCAGTGACTGTTGTTATATGACATATCCGCTGTATATAAGACACAATTTCTGTTGTAATATGACATATCCGCATATATAAGACTTAGTGACTGTTGTTATATGACATATCCGCTGTATATAAGACTCAGTGACTGTTGTTATATGACATATCCGCTGCATTTAAGACTTAGTGACTGTTGTTATATGACATATCCACTGTATATAAGACACAATTTCTGTTGTTATATGACATATTCAATATTTTCCTGTATAAAACTATTACAAATATTCTTTAAAACCAGTCTTAACCATACATCAATCATAATCAAATTGAAATATGCTCACATATCATGTGCAAAAAAAACACAACTAATTAGTTAAAAGGAAACTAGGTATTGGAATTATTTTGTCTGAGAGCATTAGTTCAGTTAATTTTATATATATTTCATTATGATTTTTTGTGATTTGCATGAGAAGCACTGTTATTTGTATTTGTATGAATATTGTTTGAGTCAGTGGGTCAAGTTTTGTACAAACTTATATTTATGTGAGTATGATATCTAACAATAATTATCATTTTCCAAAACGACACATCAAATCAAAAAATAATATAGTCACAAGGATACATTTTGAGATTTTAAGTTCTGAATCATTTTTAAAAAATAATTTAACAGTTCAACTATTTTGAGCCCAATTATTTAATGAAAATAAACGATATTTAATTCCTAGAAATAACGATCATAAATTAGCTGTTGTCCATGGTTTTGTTTATCATCTTATATAATTATCTTACTTACAGTTTGAAGGATTATTTTAGTTTAAACTTATTTATTTTAGCTTGATTGCATCGAAAGCCTTATTCCTATTGATAGGCTCTTGAGTCCGTTTCCTTGGTAGAAC
>VMBQ01016899.1:0-12110 GCA_007657795.1 Dreissena rostriformis | reverse complement strand
GATGATGATGATGATGATGATGATGATGATGATGATGATGATGATGATGATGATGATGATGATGATGATGATGATGATGATGATGATGATGATGATGATGATGATGTTGATGATGATGATGCTGCTGCTGCTGCTGCTGATGATGATGATGATGATGATGATTTGATGATGATGATGATGATGCTGATGATTTTCAACAGTTACCTGCAGCTGCGCTTATTTTTAATTCAAATCCAACAATAAAGAAAGCAAGCATTCCCTGCTTAGACATAATAACATTCATTACACCTTGAAAGCCCTAATACCGTTTAAAATAAGTATAATTAATATTAACAAAATGAAGTTTATATATTAATAATTATTATAAATACTAACTATATTAGCTAATTATAATAACACTAATACTTATAATAAATAATAAAACTAATAATAAAAATAGAAGTAACGCACAAAATGTAAATTAATGACAAAATTCAAACATTGAAAAAATATTGTGGTATTTACAAAATAATACATCGCATTAAAACTAACAAATAAATAAATCATAATAATAAAAACAATGTAGGTTTCTACATGTATAAAGTCGCAGTTTTGGTTTTCATTATAAGTCATTGCTTTGATAATAGCGGTCATCAATGAACGAGATGATAATTGGCATACGGGAGGGTATAAGGAGACGGACCAATCGTCAATTTACTCTCAATTCAGAGTTATGCAATATGTAGAAACTATTTTTTGAGAATCAGTCGATAATGAAAGTAAATTTATGTGAAACATTATTGTGTATTTATAAACATTTAAAAATCTATGTTTTGACAGTTTTTTTTAACCTTAGCTTCAATTGTATTAACAGTGGTTAATATGAACTGTAGTGACTAGATTACCGAAGTTATTTACATGGTACCGCCATATATTTGTATTTGTATAAACGATGGTTATTTCGTTGTTACCTAACCATTGACATTTGTTAACTTACCACAGTAAAATTACCAACAATGCATCCCTGAAAATGACGTCGTTTTACCGCAATTTGTCAGACGAACATTGTCCAATATGGCCTCTGACTCTACCACAACAGAAATAAGCGAAAAACGGGCTAAAACCTTAAGTGACCAAGAGGGGGCCGTTTTTAAGAACTTAATGAAAGAAATGTATTTTAGGAAATTTGACATAGACGGTAGGGATAGTTAAACAAAAAAATCTCTGTTAAAAGTGCGGTGACCCCCTTTTTTATTTTTGTTTTATGATAACAATACGTAGATGAACATATTTGAGCAGTTTCGCAAAAAGTTATTAGAAAGAACTTTTTTTAATATCATTTTTGTGGTTAAAATAGTAAAAAATTTACGTTTTTTTGGGTTACATAAAAATTATAAAAATTAAATTTCTTAAAATTTAACTGTTGTTCTCCATTTTTTGGTAGTTTGTGGTTTAATTAAATGGTATATGATATATATTAGCTTATATAATATCTACATGTTGCCAATTTCATAGGTTATTAATCATTTTTATGCAATTAGAGATTTTTCAGTTTTAATGAAAAAGTACATGTTATATAANAGCATGAGGGAAAGTATACCTTCACACTGTTTCAATTTTGATTTCAAATCACTGTATTGCCTGGAGCAATACTTTAAACCCAAACATATACTACACTGTATTTAATGTTTTAATGTAAATTATGTAAATGTAATCCATTATGTAAATAGAGTTTGATACCATCTATAAATCTCGGGACATATTTCAATTAACGAGCTGTTAAAATAAATGTAAGTTTTGTTAAAGTGTTAAAACTCTTCAGCTCCGTTAAAAGAAGATTGGTGCACATGAGTTTGTCAAAAACGCTGCGCTTTGAATAAATACACTTTATGGTAACCTGTGAATAATTATTAACATTGTTCTTAGACATTATGCACATACGGTGTGAATTTTACCTGAATTTATTATTTATTCACTCGATAACACACTTAAAATTGTTTGCAAAAATAGAGAATACTATGTTAGTGTCATTGTGCACTTTAATTTATCCGACGAGTTGAATTTACACGGCGAGGCTTACCGAGGCGTGTAAATTAAAGCAGACAATGACATTAATATAGTATTCTACTTATTCTGCGATATTATAACAACATCTGTATTCAAAATATCAGTGTTTAATTGTTAAAATTATCAGGACAAATTGTCTCATATCGGGACGCCGCCCCAACCACCCTAATAGCGAGACTGTCCCGTCAAGATCTGGCATGTATGTTTTAATTCCGTTATCCATATATCAAATCAATGATTATCTTATCAGAATTTAGTTTCTCAAATTTAAACCAATTACATCGCCGTAGTTTCCAGAAAAAATAGCGATACCAAAAGCATAAATATTATCGACTGAAAGTAATCAAAATCAATTAGAAGTATTGAAATAAATTATAATAACGGTAATGTGTTTTCCTGAAATATCTTACATCTTATGAAACTTAACAGTATTTATTTAAAAAGAAGAGCATAATAATCAATGATCTTTAAAAATAAAATAAAAAATATTACTCTATTCAGTTTTTTCAAAGCTGCACATAACATACGATTAATAGTGGCATTTGTGGCAATCAGGAATAGTAATTTGCTCCGGACGGTCATACGTTCGGACATTTTAATATAAGAAAATTTGTATATTCGAATATATTCGAATAATGACAAACGAATATTCGAATATCATTTACAGTATTCGTTCCCATCCATAATTTCAATATAACTTTATACAAATGACCACCATAATGAGGCAGCGTGTTGTGTGTAACACCTGTCTAACTGCAATCAGCCATCATGAGATGATGTGTGGTTAGTAACATTTGTCTTTCTACCTCAAAGGTCTAGGTCACACTTAAAGGTCAAAGGTTATATTTTGCAATTTGTCTTGACTGTAAATCCATCATTTATTATGAAATTTTAAAATAATTTACCACATTGAGAAGATGTGTCACTCTTTGGGCAAAGTTCAAGGTCATTGCAAAGGTCAAAGGTCAAGCATGATCATGTTGCCGCTTGTTGTATTATTACAAGCATTACTAGCAATTGGCCCAACATTTTGCAGACGGTCATCTAGTTCTTTATCATTACGTTACAGACTAAGTATTACTGTTCAACATCAAGGCATCATTTCAAACGATGCTTTTCATGTTATGTTACAGATATGCAACATGGTGTTTCTGACCAAATTTTCCGTTTCACGGCACAAGCTGGTGAAGCACACTCCTAAAGTCTTTGAGTGTGAAATTTGTCATGAAAAGTTCCCCTCTGACAGACTTCTGCGGGACCATAATGAAGATGTGCATCTTAAGGTGTGGAGTTCGTGCAAGGAATGTGGACTGACCTTCAGTAACAAGACTGAATTTAGATATCATAAGAAAGAGCATCGAGTCGAGAAAGTGGTGGATAATCCGTCCAACATATGCGCCATATGTGAGAAGGTGTACAGTTCAGCGAAAGAGTTGCGCAGACACACGAGTCGAGTCCACAGCAGCGCAAAGTATCCCTGTCATAGGTGCGGGAAATGTTTCGGTCTGGTGGCTGACTTAAAAGTGCACGAAAAGTCGCATACGAACGAGTTCAAGTGTCAGTATTGCTCCAAGGTGCTCAAGTCAGCCAAGATTTTACGAGATCATGAAAATGGACATACTAAAGAGTTGGTGTTCGTGTGCGACATATGTGGAGTAGAGTTCTACAATAACACCTCACTCGCCCATCACAGAAAGCGCCACATTTTTGGCAGCGCGTCGTTCAAAAAGGCGAGGTCGAGATGTCAGTATTGTGCGGCAACTTTTGAATCCAGTTATTACCTGTCCAAACACTTGCGGGATCATCATCTGGAGAAGGCCCTGGAGGATAAAAGCGCGTATATAAAAATGTGCAAATTTTGTAATAAGGTCTTCATAAGCGAGAAGTTTCAAAAGCACATAGATATGCACACCCAAACCAAGCGTCATGAGTGTGGCGTGTGTTCTAAAGCCTTTGTGGACAAGAGCAATCTGTATACACATATGGTGAAGGTGCACAAAATGCAGAAACACCCGTGCCCAGTGTGCAAGAGGGTCTTCTGGGGTCCAGATCAACTGAGCTTTCACCAAGCCATTGAACATAAACAAGAATAGCTTATGCAGTATTTATGGGTGCTGCTTAATTCTTGTAAAGTAATTGAGAATTGGGGTGAAATGCATGTGCGTAGTGTCCTAGATTAACCTGTGCGCACTGAGGGATGACACTTTCACCAAGCCATTGAACATAAACAAGAATAGCTTGTTCAGATTATGCAGTATTTCTGGGTACTGCTTAAATTTTCATAAAGTAAATGAGAATTGTTGTGCGTTAAGTTTTGTCCCAGATTAGCAGGTGCGGACTCAGGGATGGCACTTTCCGCATTTGTGGACTTTTTTTGTTCAAGACAGTCTCTTCTAAACAAAAAAAGCAGTTTTTGAGGAAATCGTTGTCCCTTATTAGCCTGTGCGGACTACTACTTTGTAAAATGATAAAAAGTTGCTCTTAATGTATGCATGTCTTAAGTTATTGATGTTGTTTTTTTTGCACTTAATATATATGATAACGTATATTTGATTCTATGGTGTTTTATTGGGATACAGAAAGTCACAGTGCATATCATCATAACAGTTAAATTACATAAATTTTTCTCGTAAAATCTTTTGCGCTTAACCTGTATCTATATTCTTGTTCATTTTACTTAGCAAAGTATTGCATCATACGGTGGCAGTTCTTCTGAAATCAGGTGAGCGACCAAGTGCAATCATGGCCGTCTTGTTAGCTTATCTGAGCACAAAGTGCTCTTGGTAAGCTATTGTGGTAGGCGGCCCTCCACCGCCCATTGTTGTCAGTCTTGTTTCGTCAGTCATTAGTAATCAACGATTTGGGTTCAAAACTTGCCACCCCCCAGGGTCACCTATTTATATAGATTTACATTGTTAATAGTGTTAAAGTATCCACAAAGGTCATGATTTTATATTTTGTGTGTGAGGTTTTCTAGTGATCCGCTGAACAGCTTTTCAAATTATGCCTCTCGAGTCAGAACTGGCCATGTCCAGGGTCTCATAATAATATGTATAGACAGTCTAAGACTTATATAGTTAAATTGTTAAAATCTTCTCTTAAAACAAAAGCCCCAGGTGTAATATTTCTCATGTTACTTTTTTTCAAATCATGCACATGTGGTCAAAATAGGCCCTGCCCTGCCCTGTGGTTTAGGGGTGAAATGAATTAATATTTGGTGTGTGACATCAGATTGTGGTCCCCTACAAAGATTGTTCTAATCATACCCCTGGGTTCAAATGGCATGCCCAATTTCACAGGAGAGCGATCTAGGGCAATCTTGACCCTCTTTGTTTTAAATAGTATCGGCATTATTCATGTTTTTATTGGTATAATTTAAAGACATAACCATTATGTCACGTCATTTTTGGAACGTATCATGTACCAATTTGTGGTTTATTTCATAAACTGTGAAAATTGTTTTCTTTTTTGTCGTATGTGTTTTTGTGTAAGACATGGTAACTTGTACATTGAGAAGTAGAAGGTCATGTATGCAACCAAAGTCTGGTCGGTTTGATCAGTATTTAGAGAGCTAGACTACAAATCTAATGATTTGATTCCCAGTCTGGCCACATTACATGTGTGGTGGTAAGTCGTAAAATTCTTTCTAAGACCATTGCCTCCTGCCTATGATTCAAGTAGGTCAGTTGTCAGTTATTTGTACAAGTACGTGCACTCTGTACTGGTAGACCAGATTACAAAGGAAAAGTGAAATTCGGTTAACTGACAGCTGTGGCGTAGCAGAAATATTGTTGAAAACGGCAAAAACTCCACGTAAACAAACACAAAATTAAAAAAAAAAAGACACATACATTTCAGTCAAATAAGTTTTTATTCGATGATAATGACTAAAATGACATAAACTACATGTAAAAGATCTAATTTGGTGTATGATTGATGCATTTCATGTACAAAATTAAAAAGTGAGAAGGTGAAATACATTTTATTATCATGATCACATCACAGACTGTACTCACAACTTCTCGCTAACTAACTAAAAAAAATAATGTTTACAAAAAAAACAACACATACATTATACAGCAGGTTGGAAACAGTATGGTTAATAAAACATGTTCTAACGACCGTCAAAGTTCTCAACCTCAGACCGCATTGCATAATTAAAATTCTACCCAATAGAAATTACACATGTATAGCCAATAATTAAAAACCTTTTTCACTGGTCACTATTTTCAATTGAGATTTGAGGATGACAAATTGACATTTTTGTATAACAAATGCACTTATGATTAAATTTAAACCTTGTGTACCTCTGGCTGAACATTTGATTCATGTTCTTAGAAAACTGGGCATAATGCATGTGCGTAAACTGTCGTCCCAGATTAGCCTGTGCAGTCCGCACAGGCTAATCAGGGACGACACTTTCGGCCTAAATTGGATTTTTGCTTAGAAGAGACTTCATTAAAACGAAAAATGTCATAAAAGCGGAAATTGTCGTCCTTCATTAGCCTGTGCGGACTGCACAGGCTAATTTGGGATGACAATTTACGAAAAGCATTATGCCCAGTTTTCTCAGAACGCGACACATTTAATTATGCCAAATACTTATGGAATATAGGCTAAGTTCGAATTGGATATTTAAGATTTGTTTTTTGTAACAACTTCAACAAAGACTTCACTTGTTTTTAAATATGTTGATAAAGTTAGAAGAATTGTATGAAAAGGTATAAAACAAAGTTATTTTTTGCCATAACATAACCATGCTTGCAAATGGTGTGTGTGAGTGTGCATGTATGTGTATGTGTGATGATGGTGATCCTACGGCAAGTTTAAGGTTAGTCTGAATTTCGTAGCTTCAAACAATACATGTTAAGCTGCGGTCCATATACAATTTGGGGCTTCTTGGCTGGTCACTATTATGTGAGCCGCATCATACAAAAATGGGTCTCAGATCATATGTGTCGTGTTTCTGAGAAAACTGGGCAAAATGCTTGTGCGTAAATTTTCATCCCAAATTAGCCTGTGCAGTCCGCACAGGCTAATCAGGGACGACAATTTCCGCTTTGATGGAATTTTTCGTTTAAATGATGTCTCTTCTTATCGAAAATCCAGTTTTGGCGGAAAGTGTCGTCCCTGATTAGCCTGTGCGGACTGCACAGGCTAATCTGGGATGACACTTTACGCACATGCATTTTGTCCAGTTTTCTCAGAACACGACACATATGCGGACAGCATAGCTCCAGACCAACTGTGCATTTATTCATGATGCAGCTTATTTACAATTTGGGGCTGCCTTGCTGGTCACTTTTATGTAATAGGGCCTGACGTGGGGTTTTCTCTTTTCCTAATTAAAAATATAGTCGTTTTTATAAGAAAATAGTGTTTTCCCCAATTTAAATGTACACAATGAACGTAGCAGAAACGATAAGTAACAATTCATGATATGTTCAAATTGAAATGATATATCAATAGCACTTCAAATAAAATACAAGAACATGAAAGAAATGTGGAATGTCTTCTAGAAGATATGTTTCAAACTTTGTCGCAAGTTACAATACACTATAAACTGATTACAACACACACATTTGTATAATACTGTATAACTCTATGATTTATTTTTTTTTAATTTGTTATAAGTAATTTTAAATGAAAACTTATGTAAAAAAGTATAACTATTTGTTGTTCAAATGAAATTTGAAACATCATACATTAATTTAGTGTTAACATGTTGATTTTAACTTTTTTCAGATCTATAAACAATAATGCATGCCAGTAATTACTGCATACAAATCCTGATATGTACTCGAGTCTTTAGGAAAAGGCCCACTCAAATCCTGATATGTACTCGAGTCTTTAGGAAAAGGCCCACTCAAATCCTGATATGTACTCGAGTCTTTAGGAAAAGGCCCACTCAGCTCAACTCTTTGATATATTTGATATCGTTATGATTTGCGATAATAAAATATGTGAGAAAACCTTAAGATAACTGTATCATGTCAAAGTAAAGACACATTTAAGACAAAAATAGTATCAAAAAAGGACTTCAATATTAGACTTCAATGGGTCCATGATGGCCCTTAAGCCCCCACCTTGTTCCTGGTTGCATATTGTTGAAGACAATACCTGGTGATCTTGTTTTTGACCCTGCTTGACCCAGATTCAAACATGGCCTAGATTATGTCAAGGTAACCAAGTTTCACTACGATTGAGTCATTAAAGTGGCTTCTAGAATGGTACCAAGGTTTTTCTAAGATTTTACCCGGTGACCTAGGTTTTGGAGTATGTAACTGTTATTCAAACGCGGCTTAGATATTGTCAAGATAAACATTCTAACCAAGTTTCATTGAAGGGAAAATGTGCTCTGTGAGTGATCAAGCTTAAAACTGATGACACACAATACACGATACCGGTCATAGGGTGACCAAAATAGCTCACCATTAGAACTTTGTATACCAGTGGGCTAATAAAATAGACAATTTATTATTACAGGTGTCAATTATGTAAATATATGTAAATTCAATGCAATGTAAACAAGATAAAATGTATCTACATGTACATAGCTCTTTAAAGATGATATTCACATGATTCGCTTCTTAATATTTCTTTATACTTCACATAGTGAAATATAACAATGAGTCGAACTATAACATTGCATAATTATGTATCAGTTAAAAAACATTTCAGAATATTACAACTTATCATACAAATACTGATTCCAATGGATTTTATGTTCATAAATAATATATTAACAATCATCTCACTAAATAAGAAATATTGTATTTAGCAATTAACATTTGGCTTAAACAATGTTTGTTTATTTATGTATTTAAAGTCAAATGCTTTCCAATAAATATTGTTTTAAGCAAAGAACATATAACTGTAAAGAAATGACGAGGTCACCCAGTCTTTAACAATTGAAATGTTTTTATTGTGGTCGAACAACTCACATTCATATAGTATAGAATCGTCATTTGTTCACATCTAATTTCATTAGCTCATTCGTTTGTTTGGCATTTGGTTCTCAAATGAAGACAGACACTCCTCTCATTATGCTCAAGTTTGAACCGCATCATGCAAAAATGGGTCTTATGCCATGCAGCAAACCTAGCTCCTGACCAGCATGGGCAATCGTGCAGTCTGGTCACGGGCTTCCCCGTCTGCTAATAAGACAACAAAACCTCGCGTCACTAAATAGCAGACAGGGTAGCTCCTTTCTAGACTGCCCGTCAGAGCAGGCTGGTCTGGAGCTACGCTGGCCGCATATGGTTTAGGACTAATTTTTGCGCAAAGAGGATCATTTTAGATTAAATCTGCAAGTCACATACAATATTACAGGTTACATGAAATGGTTCTGTTTTTATATCCAATAAGAAACATCATTTAATCAGTAGATTTAAAATGTACATAAAAACTTACAAAATTAGTGGTATAAGTAAATATTACTAAAATTTAATTGGGGTACTAGCAAAATAAAAAACAATCATAAACATGTTCATAAATATAAAATTATAACAGATAATTGGTTTCTGTAGGGGAAAACCAAAAACACGCTTTATATTGGAAATATGGAAAACTTCACTGAATACATAAAATAAATAACAGTCAATGAATGATAAGAGGAAATTGTAACAATCTTAAAGACTTTTATAAATGTACATTCAAATTTAAAATACATCTAAATATAAAAATAATCTAAACTATGTATTTAACATGCAGCTGATTCTATATAAAACATTCATGATATATTGCAGACAAGTATATAAATGGAGAGAGAACTTAATTAGTACACAATTCGAAGTGTATAATTAACCAGTGAATACACATTCAATCTGTTGGATTAAATATAAAAATAGAAATCCAACACAGTGATGGTGTTAATGAGGCAGAAAAGTGAAGAACAAAAATCTGTTAAATTGTTAATATAATTGATTACCGCGTAATTTAATTCTATGTTTGTTTTACTCAAATGAACAATAGGAGGTTAACATCAATAAAAAAGGTGATACACAAAAATCTGTTTTTTTTGTCCAAAATCAGAAATCATTGAATACACATGTCCATAAAAAGTCATGTTTAAAAAAAACAATAAAATTTCATGGCCATGAATATAAAGGATTTTACAGTATCACATCGTACGTTGAATGAATGTCTTCTGTACAGAATATCCCTGTAGTCACTGTTTTGCATAGGCACACAGACACAGCTCTATGTCTCATCATCATACCAGGCACTATTTTAATTTCAACACTTCATGAGGCACTTATGTCAAACTGAACACAAGACTCTTCAATGGCATAATGACTTGACCTTCATTTTCTAGTGTGCCAGTACCTGCTGAGCTGAGATGTTGTTGTTTTTTGCATTTGAATATTCAACATACTTGTACGTAGCAAAATAGCTGAATTATTCTGGTTCCAATGGACCTCACCATTTTCTACTTGCACATAATTAAATTTGATCTGTGTGACTGCTTTTCTCACATTCTGAGTAACATAACATATTGTTCACACTGTTATATAAAGATGAAGCTTGGCTCCTGCATAATGGCTCACAAATCAATACCAGTTCATATGGCAAATAATGTCAACGATCGGCTTAACATTCGAAAAATAAGATCAACCTTAAGATTTGTTTTTGTCACACAAATGACGAAAAACCAGGATTGTTAACACCACTGGCAGCACTGCCAGTCGCGCCATACGGGGTCAGCGACATATTTGGCCTGTGACCCGTCAGCCCACGCGGGTTGCCTGAATGATTTCCCGGATTACTTGAATGGTGTCCCGGATGACCCGTGTAGTTGATGTTGCTCACGGAAGAAAAGGGTGGAGGTGGCGGGCTGGCTGGTGGTGATGGTAAAGGCAGATTGTCTAAACTGTCATCATCACTTAACTCATCGCTGGCCTGTTTAGTAAAAACATTGGAATAAGTGACTGTTATAGTTTCAGTATAGACTTTTTAACATGGACTATATAATATTTGATATGGACCCTAAAGTCTATTTGATATGGACTATTGATTATTTGAAATGCACTCTTTAAACTACTTGATATGAACTCTATATATTATTTGATATGGACACTATAGACTTTTTGATATGGACTTGCAATGCTGCCATTGCAAAAACTATATCAACATGAAAACATACCTTTCTTTGTTTAATAATGAAATAAACACTGCCATTGATATGTTGTATACAAATTCAAATGTTTACTGGTGAAAATAAGAAATTGCACATTTTCTGAAGGGAAACAAAGTACATTTTAACAAGCAGAAAAAAATATTAAACATCATATAACAGTAGCTAGTTTGTTGCATTTTCATGAAAGTACATGCAGTCAGTCAAGACTGTAGACATTTATTCATATACAGGTAATCAAATATACTCAATTGAGCATTAAGCAGTAATAATGAATACAATTAATGCAAAAACAATAATAGATTTAAGTCAATTAACCCTTTACCACTCAGATACGCAAATTGACCCATTTGCAGTCCCTGAGAAATCCAATTAAATTAACAACTTTTCTTAATAGATTCAAGTTTTATAGGCTTCATTACCAATCCTAAGACACTGATGAGCAGCAAACAGCGTAAAACCTAAAGAGCATGCGAGTTACTTGCAGGCTGTTCTGGTTTTACGCTGGTTGCATTCAGCCATTTGTACTTTGCTACAGAGCTGAAAAGCGTTAAATTCCACACCAACCTCAGTTGCTGAATCCCCTAGATTTAAGGGCTTCTCACTACAGCTGGTATCATCATCGTCATCATCATCATTATCTGGTAGTGGTGGTTTCACTGCTGAGGCTGAGTCATTGTCGCTGTCATACGTCACACTGGCAGGGCTCGGCCGTGGTGGAGCCCTACAGTCAAAGAGTTCAATACATGGTGAAAGACATAGGCTTAATTCATGTGCGTAAAGTATCTCCAAGATTAGCCTGTGCAGTCTGAACAGGCTAATCAGGGACGACACTTTCCGCTTTGATGATTTTTTTTGTTTAAAGGAAGTCTCTTCTAAACAATAATTCAGTTTAGGCGGAAAATGTTGTCCCTGATTAGCCTCTGCG
>VMBQ01016898.1:0-10507 GCA_007657795.1 Dreissena rostriformis | reverse complement strand
GCTTAAACCTTAAGCATAGGTGCGTTGCACCTATGCTAAAAACGGGCGTATAAAAAAGGGATTCGTAACCCGGGCTTCTGGAAGCAAAAAATACTCGTTACGACTGGAGCATTTTGATTTTCACGGCGCATTTACAATACTACCGGTATGTCAGTAAAACGCGTGTTAAAAAATTATTAATGAAAATTTTACCGATTTCTTTTATCAATAAACGTACGGACAATAACAACATCTAAGTAAACGGTGTTATTTCGTTTGTTTCAATATAATGTATACATTCTTTTTTGAATCTATGACGCTTTTTGTTAAATTGTCATTTTTCTAAAATGCACACAAAACCCTTTAATTAAAATGATTCAAAGTAATCTGGAAACTAACACACATGTGTAAACGAGAAGTATGCATTACAAATTTAAATCTGTTAATAGGAGGTTTTGGGGATTCCGATAATGACGTCACGTTTACACACGCTCTAATTTTGGCCTTCAAAACAGCGGCCATTTCGCTATTGTTTGCATTTGATGGACCGCATCGTGATAAGGTTTCCATTACAATCTCTACTTTTTACGAACAAACAATACTCAAAAATGGAAATTCTTTCAGAATAAATTGAATTCAATGAACGAACACACATAAGGACGAAAACGTTTACAGATTGATTTTATGTAATCAACATATACATGTAGTAACTGATTTGAACTGTATAAACCACATGTGGCTGGTCATTAAACACAATTTATGATACCTCCATGTCATCTCTTGGCATATTGAGGAGACATTTAAGCCAAATTTTAAAGCCAAATACTTAACAGTTGCTTTAATAAAATATTGATATATATTTCATAAACAAGGGCTGTTTGTAAAACATGCATGCCCCCTATATGGGCTATACGTTGTAGTGGCAGCCTTTGTGTGAATACGTTTTTTGTCACTATGAACAACGGTGGTGGTGGTGGTGGTGGTGGTGGNTTAATATTTTCATTCAATGTAAATGAAACGAAAATTAATTCAATGTAAAAAAAAATAAACTACATTAAAAAATTGTAATGTATTGCGCTTTTTAGGGGTTTGTTTTATATATAATTGATTCAATGCACCTCTTGCACTAAATTTTGATCGAGGAAAAAAAATAACACTATGAAATCCACACCACTTCTAATTATAATCAAATTATTATATGTTTTATTATGTTTGAGATATCATTTATTAAAGTCTTACTTTAAGAAACAATACGCTAATTTATAGTTTTGTTTTGTCAGTATTTAGTCTTCCGACCACCTTTACTCTAATTCTAATAACTAATTTGTATTTTTATAAAGAGGAAATTATATTTATGAATAAACATTTCTTGGAACTAAATATGATATATTTGTAATATTATTTTGGTGTTTTCGTGTTTATTTAGGATTTTTTTTATCGATTATTGACTAAACAAAAGCCCTTTGTTCATCTTTTACGTTATTGTTACCAGGGCTATTGACGGCCAATCTATTTTTAGTAACCGAAAACCCCTCTTGTGACGTCACACTAAAACCTCCTATACACAACATTTTATATTAATACCTCCATTTAAACTTAGCTTATTAGTTATAAGATAAAGTTATCAGTTATTATAGCTGAAATAGTTTCAGTGAAATAAACATCATGCGTTTGCATTTCCAAGGCGATGATGGCCTTAACAATTATTTTTACTGTTGTTGCTTTTTGGGAGGACTCAGGAGCTTCTAAATACAGTGATTTTACAAACACATTCTTATATGAAGATGACATAACATTTGCGTTTTTCATTAGTTTGACCTAGTGACCAAGTTTTTGACTTCAGGTCACCCTTTTTCAAACTCAGCCAAGATGTTGTTTATTTCTTGCTTTATCCCGTAACACATTCTTACGTGTAGATGACATAACATTTGCAAGTCTATGCCCTGTAATCTCTGTGAAAGCAACACAACATGAAGTACATCATCATGTACCGTTATAACATTTCTTGCCACAGTCTTATGTAATACATGCTAACACGCATGTATATGTGCCGTATTGCTTAAAACATGTGTAAGACACTCAGTTTGTTTGGCAGGAGTTGTAAGTGCCCAAATAAACATGTCAGGCTTCTGGCATGGAATTTCTAGACAATTATCTTAAGCAGAAAGTACATCTGTCTATTTAATTGGTTTAAACATGTTTATTCCAGAATGTGTTTACAAGATTAGTAACAAACATCTTTACTTTGTACCGGATTGGAACGGATTGGAACGTTAGCTAGGCTAGTACTAGGGTTCCTTTCCGCAAAGGTCTATTGAATTGGCTAGTACTGAAGTAAATTGTAAAACAATGTAAAAAATACTTTTGTTGGGTGATTTTTTTATTTATATTATGATTGTGTCCAGATACATTAGCCATAAATATCTCTATAGTTAGGGATAATAACCAGGACAGATTATTATCATAAAATCAAATGAATTTTATTCATTTTATCAGCATCAGACATATGTTATTTTGATCAGTATCAGACATATGTTATTTTGTCATAGTCAGACAAATGATATTTTTATCAGTATCAGACATATGTTATTTTATCAGTATCAGACAAATGTAATTTTGATAAGTATCAAACATATGTTATTTTATCAGTATCAGACATATGTTATTTTATCAGTATCAGACATATGTTATTTATCAGTATCAGACATATGTTATTTTATCAGTATCAGACATATGTTATTTTATCAGTATCAGACATATGTTATTTTATCAGTTATCAGTATCAGACATATGTTATTTTATCAGCATCAGACATATGTTATTTTATCAGTTATCAGTATCAGACATATGCTATTTTATCAGCATCAGACATATGTTATTTTATTAGTTATCAGTATCAGACATATGTTATTTCATCAGTAACAGACATATGTTATTTTTTAAGCATCAGACATATGTTATTTTATCAGCATAAAACATATGTTATTTTATCAGTTATCAGACATAAGTTTTTATCAATATTAGACATATGTTTGCATCAGTATAAGACATATGTTTGCATCAGTATAATACATATATGTTTGCATCAGTATTAGACATATGTTTGCATCAGTATTAGAAATATGTTTGCATCAGTATTAGACATATTTTTGCATCAGTATTAAACATATGATTGCATCAGTATAAGACATATGTTTGCATCAGTATTAAACATATGTTTGCATCAGTATTAGACATCTGTTTGCATCAGTATAAGACATATTGATACTTCCCACTGTTCATTTTAAATGTTTGAAACAGTGAATTATAAGTTTTAATTCACTGATATTTCTCTTTATATAAAACCCCCGGAAAGCATCAAATAAAACAACAACTCTCAATTTTATACACAAAAAATAAATTACCCAACTCACTTGTCTCTGGCAAATCTAATCAATGACCTGTCCACTTTTTGAACTTCTCATAAAATTTACCACTATTGATTGAACCATCAATACCAGTTCGGATATACTCTTAAAGCTAAACAACAGACATAAAGCTTTTATTAATGTACCACTTCCTGCACAATTTATAAACTCTAACTATCAGTAATCACGCAGGCCACACTACCATGGAGGCTACATAGCAATAAACATTGAACCACTCAACCAATATCATAAAACACACACAAATCAATTCGAGTCAAATATTCATACCGCAAACAGTATGATTAATGTCCCCTGGAGACGAATTCCAACAAAAATACACATATTCACAGACTTGTTTCCTCCATTTATTTATTTTCCACTATAACCACACACTACTGATTAACAAGTCCATTTCCAGTGTGAAGTGTGAAACTGTTCTATCTGCTTCAGATTTTATATATAAGATACAATAGTTTCGTACTTAGCCCTCAATTGAAACAATTCAATGCAAATCTAAGAATGAGACCAGTTGTCTCCCAGACAACCATTTGAGGTTTGATGGAATGCAGTGAACTAATGGAAAAAATAAAGAGTTGTCAATATGCATATCTACCAGTAGCCAATACAAAAGCATGCAAGACTCGTCATGTTGGTTGCCTGAACATCTAATCTCAGTCTTTTATGATGCTTTAACTTTTAAAGCTACACACCTTATTTGGCATAGTAAATTTAAGTATAAATAAGAAACATATTTTATCTATGCCAATTAGAATATACTGTATCTGGTGGTTACAAGGTAGAAATCTGTCTTTTTTGCGCTTTAAAACGTTCACGTTTGTCGAAATGGACGTATACGTCTAGAAATCCTACTTACGGTTTTAAAAGCGGTACCGTTTGAAAAATAATATATAACATTTCTTGCTAACTAGGCTTCAGATTTAATTTTATCTATGCCAATTAGAATATATCTGGGGGTAACAAGGTAGAAATCCGTCTTTTTTGCACTTTAAAACTTAAAAATAATCTTTTTTTTTTGTTGAAATAGACATATACGTATAGAGATCCTAATTTCGGTTTTAAAGGCAGTACCATTTGAAAAATAATAAATTACTTGCTAACTAGGCTATAGATTAAATGACAATTTTGCACACTTTCAAATTGAATCTTAGGCTTTAAGATTTTTAATACGGACGAGATTAAGTTGAAAATCGTTTTGGTTTCATTTCATCGTGCCGAGAAAGTTACAGTTCTGGTGCTCTAGTTAAATGGTAATAAAATTGAAATGTGTTCACTTGTATTGCTATTTAATTTAAATAGTGATGGTGTGAGGTAAATTTTACATACACTTAAATGTTAAATGAGTAATTCTGGGCCAAATATGAGTTTTTGAGCTCCTAAAAACCAGTTAAAATCCCAAGTGCTTACGCATCGACTGTTCCAAGATGACCCCAGATTTGTTCATTTTCGTGTGTTTTTTGTGTACATGTGTATCTTGTCTAGTGCATTTGTTTTGCATTTCACTAATTGGCAATTGATTCCTTGCCATAAAAAAACGACTGCATTGCATAACAAGGATTCTCTCATGCATGTGCATTTGAAGTTTTATTGTGAATAAAACTGGGATCAACATCTTAATGGTCAATGAAAAGCATGGGTTCATTGATGATGATGATGATCAAACTGGACCATTTTCGAACTCTGCTTGTCAATATTAGACATATGTTTGCATCAGTATAAGACATATGTTTGCATCAGAATAAGACATATGTTTGCATCAGTATTAGAAATATGTTTGCATCAGTATTAGACATATTTTTGCATCAGTATTAGACATATGTTTGCATCACTATTAGACATATGTTTGCATCAGTATTAGACATATGTTTGCATCAGTATTAGACATATGTTTGCATCAGTATTAGACATATGTTTGCATCAGTATTAGACATATGTTTGCATCAGTATTAGACATATGTTTGCATCAGTATTAGACATATGTTTGCATCAGTATTAGACATATGTTTGCATCAGTATTAGACATATGTTTGCATCAGTATTAGACATATGTTTGCATCAGTATTAGACATATGTTTGCATCAGTATTAGACATATGTTTGCATCAGTATTAGACATATGTTTGCATCAGTATTAGACATATGTTTGCATCAGTATTAGACATATGTTTGCATCAGTATTAGACATATGTTTGCATCAGTATTAGACATATGTTTGCATCAGTATTAGACATATGTTTGCATCAGTATTAGACATATGTTTGCATCAGTATTAGACATATGTTTGCATCAGTATAAGACATATTGATACTTCTCACTGTTCATTTTAACTGTTTGAAACAGTGAATTATAAGTTTTAATTCACTGATATTTCTCTTTATATAAACCCCCCGGAAAGCATCAAATAAAACAATAACTCACAATTTTATACACGAAACATAAATTACCCAACTCACTTGTCTCTGGCAAATCTAATCAATGACCTATCCACTTTTTGAACTTCTCATAAAATTTACCACTATTGATTGAAACATCAATACCAGTTCGAATATACTCTTAAAGCTAAACAACAGACATATAGCTTTTAATGTACCACTTCCTGCACAATTTATAAACTCTAACTATCAGTAATCACGCAGGCCACACTACCATGGAGGCTACATAGCAATAAACATTGAACCACTCAACCAATATCATAAAACACACACAAATCAATTCAAGTCAAATATTCATACCGCAAACAGCATGATTAATGTCCCCTGGAGACGAATTCCAACAAAAATACACATATTCACAGACTTGTTTCCTCCATTTATTTATTTTCCTCCATAACCACACACTACTGATTAACAAGTCCATTTCCAGTGTGAAGTGTGAAACTGTTCTATCTGCTTCAGATTTTATATATAAGATACAATAGTTTCGTACTTAGCCCTCAATTGAAACAATTCAATGCAAATCTAAGAATGAGACCAGTTGTCTCCCAGACAACCATTTGAGGTTTGATGGAATGCAGTGAATTAATGGAAAAAAAAAAGAGTTGTCAATATGCATATCTACCAGTAGCCAATACAAAAGCATGCAAGACTCGTCATGTTGGTTGCCTGAACATGTAATCTCAGTCTTTTATGATGATTTAACTTTTAAAGCTACACACCTTATTTGGCATAGTAAATTTAAGTATAAATAAGAAACATATTTTATCTATGCCAATTAGAATATACTGTATCTGGTGGTTACAAGGTAGAAATCTGTCTTTTTTGCGCTTTAAAATGTTCACGTTTGTCGAAACGGACGTATACGTCTAGAAATCCTACTTACGATTTTAAAATCGGTACCATTTGAAAAATAATATATAACATTTCTTGCTAACTAGGCTTCAGATTTAATTTTATCTATGCCAATAAGAATATATCTGGGGGTTACAATGTAGAAATCCGTCTTTTTTGCACTTTAAAACTTAAAAATAATCACTTTTTTTGTTGAAATAGACGTATACGTATAGAGATCCTAATTTCGGTTTTAAAGGCAGTACCGTTTGAAAAATAATAAATTACTTGCTAACTAGGCTATAGATTAAATGACAATTTTGTACACTTTCAAATTGAATCTATATGTATTGAGTATCATGTATTTCATTTCAAGGTGTGTGGCTTTAAGATTTTTAATACAGACGAGATTAAGTTGAAAATCGTTTTGGTTTCATTTCATCGTGCCGAGAAAGTTACAGTTCTGGTGCTCTAGTTAAATGGTAATAAAATTGAAATGTGTTCACTTGTTTTGCTATTTAATTTAAATAGTGATGGTGTGGGGTAAATTTTACATACACTTAAATGTTAAATGAGTAATTCTGGGCCAAATATGAGTTTTTGAGCTCCTAAAAACCAGTTTAAATCCCAAGTGCTTACTCATCGACTGTTCCAAGATGACCCCAGATTTGTTCATTTTCGTGTGTTTTTTGTGTACATGTGTATCTTGTCTAGTGCATTTGTTTTGCATTTCACTGATTGGCAATTGATTCTTTGCCGTAAAAAAACGACTGCATTGCATAACAAGGATTCTCTCATGCATGTGCATTTGAAGTTTTATTGTGAATAAAACTGGGATCAACATATTAATGGTCAATGAAAAGCATGGGTTCATTGATGATGATGATGATCAAACTGGACCATTTTCGAACTCTGCTGAGATATCATTAAAACACATGTTCTGACCATGTTTCAGGAAGATTCTAAAACAAGGGATGTGTTTGTCAGAAACACAATGCCCCCTATTGCGCTGAATGTTTTTTTTTTTTTTACCTTTCACCTTGAAGGATGACCTTGACCTTTCAGCACTCAAAATGTGCAGCTCCATGAGATACACATGCATGTCAAATATCAAGTTGCTATCTTTAAAATTACAGATTTGTGACAGACACACACAATGACAGACAGACAGGCCAAAAACACTATATACCCCCTCTTCTTCGAAGAAGGGGGCATTAAAATGTGACTTTTAGAATGTGAACAAGCTTTTTTAAATTTGAGTTAGTGACCTAATTTTTACCTTACATGACCCAGTTTCAACCACAGCCTAGACTTCACTTGGACAAAAGTTCAATCCAAGTTTCATGAAGATTGGAAATAAAAGTGGCTAAAAGAGTATTAACAAACAAGGTTTCAGGAAAGCCATATAAGGAAAACCACACCACCCCTTGTGGCGATGTTTATCAACTGACTGGTTACATTTTTGTAGTTGGCTGAGATATCATTGCAACAAATGTTTCAAGCACATTTCATGAAGATTCTATTAAAATTGTGACTTCTTGATTGTTAACAAGCTTTTTCATTAGTTCGACCTAGTGACCAACACTTTAACATCAGGTGACCCATTTTCTAACTCGGTCAAGATGTTGTTTTTTTCCTGCGTCATCCATAACTATTCTCACAGCTTCTCCAAAATCACATTACATAATAATAATAATAATAATATTTACATAGTTATACACACAACTATACCGAAATGCAAACAATATACGACAGAACATGTGCTAGCAAAATTACCTCCACTACACTTCCCACATTATTATTGCCAGAGGGTCTTTACTTGTATTGAATACCAACACGCATTGCCAGATGCTCTTCCTTTCCTTCCTTCTTTCAGCAGATAGTAAGCCCTCAGACACCAATTCAGGGCCTTTTATCTGCATTTTTTACCGCTTAATATTTTTCCCTTCCCCCATCAAAAAAGTATAATTTTCCCCCTATTTGTTGGGAAAAAAATGTTTATACAAAAAAATGTTTATAGAAAGACTAACAATAAAGTCACCATTACAATATATTCCAATTTCAGAGTCAAATATACTAAATTATAACAAAAAGCAATGAATATAGTGCAAACATGTACACATGTAGTAATGAGAAAGTAAGCCAAAAATCCCCCATGAAAGGGAAACGGCGCAAAATTTCCCCTCATGAGGGATGTGGGTAGCTTCCCCTGATCACCATAGAGGGCCCTGCAATTGAGAACTACACTAACCCATTCAATAAACTAATCCTTGACCAAGGGAAGATGCCAGGGAGTGATACAGAAGCAATATTCTGGGCAGTGGAAAAACATTGATGTCCATTGACATTGCCTCTGTACAGTTCAAATAGCTTACCAGTAAACATTTTATCACATGTCTGTATGCATTTTTAAGGGGTATTTCAATGAGGGCAAGTAGCAGGTAACAAAAATAATTATCGTTGGGTGCTATTTCTACCATTACTTGGAGTGACATAGTATATGAATGGGCCTGTTCTGGGTCAGTTTGTGTGGAAGCTGCCTACTGGGAACTAAATTAATACTGATTATGACTGACACTTACAACTGATCTTCTGAAAGAAAAACGCATCAAAAATATAAAAACCATCACACAATGTTTAATGCTTTGTTGAACATGCAAAATTACACAAAATAATTGTTTACAATAAACATTTGAAAAAAAAAGTATATAAACACCAAAGGTTAATAATCATGTTTATTATGATTCATAGTCATATATTTACAAAATATATTTAACATCTCCATAAAAATTACCCACGGCTCAAGACGCATAAAGCAAAATATACGCCGGAGGACTTAAAAGTCTGAAAAAACAACTTAATATGTTCCCTTATGAATCAATGAATCTTGTAATGAAACTGATATATCAAATCAACATAAAATCTTCAATATACTTACTGGATTATATGAAAGAAGTTATATTTTAGGGCAAAGTTAGTTCTCCCTTGACTGGTCTTAAGAGAAAAACTGCAGAAATCAAGAAGTCATCTACGTGGTCACATTATACAGCGCTCTGTGAAAATGGGGTTTAATGCTTGTGTGTAAAATGTCATCCCCGATGAGACTGTGCAGTCAGCACAGGCTTATCAGGGACGACACTTTCCGCTTTTAAGATATGTTCCGCTTTTAAGATATGTTTCGTTCTAAGAAAGTCTCTTTTAAGCAAAAATCCAGTTTAGGCGGAAAGTGTCGTCCCTGATAAGTCTGTGCAGACTGCACAGGCCAATCTGGGACAACACTTAATGCACATGCATTAAACCCCCTTTTTACAGAGCACGGCTCATTTCTTATTAATAGTTATTAACCGTCTTATTTAACGGTTTTAAAATATTGAAATCAGAATACAAAATTGTAATTATGGTTTTTACACATTCAATTATCCTAATTGGTAATTAACTAAGTTTGTAAAAATATAAACTACAAATCAACCTGAGAACTGCAGTCAGTCAAGGGTGTCCACTTTTTAGATGGTTGGTTGGTCAGTTGGTAGTATTGCTAGGTTTACCCCACCCAGTTGTTTGCACAGTGTAATGTAAACAAATGCGTATTGCCGAAAAATTAGTATAACATAAATTACTTTGTGGGAATAATACAAAATAATATCTTATAAATTGATTTACCGTAAAAACGCAGTCATAAGTCTACCCGCTCATAAGTTGGGGGGTATAAAAATGGTTCGCAAATTTGACATTTTAGGTATGCGCACTTCATAAGTCGGGTCAAAATTACAAGAAAATTGGAAAATCAGCGTCCGTAAGATTGCGACCCCATCAAATTCCTTGTCCGATTCTATATTGT
>VMBQ01016896.1:0-10450 GCA_007657795.1 Dreissena rostriformis | reverse complement strand
TAATAATAATAATAATAATTATAATAATATTCATAATAATAATTATCATAATCATAATCATAATAGTAATAAAACTAAAAATAATAATAGTTATAATGTTAATTTCTGGATAATTCATGACTCTTTATTATAATTTACCAGTAGAACATAGTGCGTCTCTCTTATTGTTCATCGTTGTTTAGTCATTATTTTTGACACGATGTCCCCAGATAGAGAGAATTTCTACGAGCATGAATACAGTAGAATAGTTAAATATTAAAAATAACAATAGAAAAGGATATGCGTATAGTCACTTTCCATATTTTACTGTGAATATATCGCTCGTTTGTTGTGTTTCTTCTGGGTTCATAGGGCACTGCAGATCAAAAAGGCTTCACACATTATTGTTTTCGTGTTAATAGTATGATCATTGCAAGTAATTTATTTTCTGTTTTCAATAATGATCAGTTTCAAAAATCGTAAGGGTATACCACCGACACGGTAACCATTCACCAGCCTTAGTCTCAATAACATGATATCCGCTCTTCATCAACTACATTGTATTAGACATGTTCTGTACGCAGTTTATTTATTGCTCTGAATATGTGTCAAACCAACGCCGCAGTTGTTCTTTTTTTTTCAAGTCACCTAGTACGGATTTATACAATTGTCCGCTAAACTTCAACCAGCTTCACTCAGCTTAACTCAACTTCAATTAACTTCAATCAACTTCTTCAATCTACTTTAAATAATAAACTTTAATGGTCTTTTGTTTACTTTGATCAACCTCAATCAAATGAATTTCACCATACATGGGATCTACACGGATACAATAACATATATTCAGATCATTGATTATTTATATGAATGTTCCTTAGTAGTAAAAACCGCCATATAGAATTGTGTGACATGTTAAACTATCTTACATTAATTATCAATATTGCATAAGAAACTAAGAACTTAAATTAAGTGAAACATCACAAGATTAATAGCATAAAAATGAGGGATCACTACATTGACGAACATTACTATGATGCAACTATATTATTTTAATATCATATCCCGTTTGATGTCTCTAAGCTGCATCCGTAGATATAGATAGACTAGTTACCGCCACGATGTAGACCGGGATCGAACGATCTTGTCAGACACATTCACATACCCTGCACTCATTATCCCGAATTGTTATGTTTCTAAAGCGTATGATAAAACTCATAATTACCAAACAAAGATTATTGTGTCATAAGTCGAATTTCGCTACTTAAAAGCAATCGTCTATGTCAACCCCATTGAGCGTGAAGTTCGTGGAAACACATAAAAAATATGAAAAATATGGAAGTTATTTTAATAAAAGACAACAATGATAAAAGTGTGTTTGTTTGTTTAGTTGGATTTATTTGCCTTTTCAACAGTATTTCAGTCATATCACGGCGGTCAGCTAACCAAATTGCACTGTTCCCTTGATAAATGGTTAACCAGTAATCATTGCACACATGTCTTACAGTAATTGACAGATGCTTAATTCAGAGGTAGGATGAGAATAGCAGCAGGAAGAATGGCATCACTGGCCGAAACCGCGATCCTTGTATGTGTTTAACACAAAGCTTACCGTAAAATAGTTGGTTATCACGTCATGTTTATGTTTCATTAAAAAACACTGGGCGTATCGATGTAATAGAATAAAAGGTTAAAGTTAACGTGTTTCTGCAAAAGTTCTGCATGTAAATAAAAGTTCCACGTCTTTAAATATTTACTACATACACTTGGGATATTCTTGCAATGGCGGATATAATATATTGCACTTGTTGGTACTTTGTTTTTCTTTGTCAGCGTGTTTATCAAAATATTATTAAGTTTTTTTTCTATATTGCCGCCAATTTAGCTCAAATGAAAAACGATTCAGAAAAGATAGCACGCGTTGCAAATTACAAAGTGATGTATTAATGGCAAGTGGTTTTCTATTGTCTAACACAGTCAATGGGTTGGGTAGTTGTAAATTGCTTCGATATATTCGTATGCGTGTATTTGAAGTATTTAGGTGGTGTTTGTAATAGCGACGACCGGGTCATTTGGAGGAGCGCCGGACTATCAATCAGGGTTCAACTCCAGGAGGGTAGGGTACCTCCCACCGATTTGAAAAAGTCTGATCGTATACGTTCATCTGGTAGAGTTGTTGATTTTAAATACTTGCTAAAATATAAATTATATACTAGCACAGCTGGAATGACCAGTGTTGAAAGAACCAATATCATATATTACAAACCTATTTGGAGTAGATTTATTCGCTTGGATGATAATGCTTTTGTAAAGTTAGTTTACCTAGTCTCGTAGCAGCAGTTTTGTTCAGATTGCATACCATGGGTTATCATGGATATTTCACAATAATATTGTATCTCCGAATTGCTGTGATATTACAACTTTGACAGGAAGTGATTAACTTATGGGTTAAAAATCAAAAATACAATTAGTGGTTCAGTGTGCATTTACACGGCACACACATTCGCAATTTAGAATATAGACATGAGTGTTATGACGATTTAATTTGAATAAAATGTGTCTGCTTACAAACAAGTAAAAGAAAAACAACAGCCACACTTGGATACTAAACACATCCATTTTTGTATACACAATAATGGGTTTGAAGCGTATTCGTTCATCAATAATCTCATACTAGTTATTTTGAGATTTGTAAAAGTCTAAGATGATTATAAACAAAGCCATTAAGAACAGTATAAATATATAAAGCGATAAATCCATATCAACAACGCACATTTAAACCCCTATGTTGTGGAAATAAACTGTATAATAACGCATATAATCGAATTTAGCTGTAATATTGTGCTTAAGAAATTGTTATTTATGCCATGTGCAGGACACACCGAGCTATGCGCTTACGATAATGTATGCATACACTTTCCCAGATTGTGACGAATGGTATTGCATCCGTATAATCTGAAAGTATTTATTATTTTATTTTTTTTAAATGAGAATTAGTTTTTTGAATTATGCAAAACATCAAACTGAATTGAAATTAAATATCGGTTCAAATATTATTATCGCAGAATGCACAAAAAGTAATATATCTATGCTTCTTGCGTGTTAGTGTATATAACAGTCCGTATTTGATTTGATTTATCAAATAAAATGCCCAAAGACGCAAAACAAAATATAAACAATTGTTATCCCATCACCAAACGCGACCCTGGAGCCACAACAACTAATGACTATTGAAAATTGAACAGATGCTAATAAGGTTCACAATTGTATCCTATCAGTGCAGCGACATTCGTTTGTTTTATGTAATTTGTTTACCAAATACTCAGGGATTAAATGTGATGTCATGTTAAGAAGCACAATCGCTGGAGCAATGCTTATTTGAATTCAAGAGTAATGTACTAGATTTGTTTTTAAAACACACTTAGTGACCTTGTAATGCATCTATCCACGGAATTCGCTAAGCTGTTATTACATGATAGTGAGCACCAGCTAGACCTGTTAATATTCAGGAGCCTCATTTTTTTTGTCCACAATTGTGTGTTGAAATGACCGTAGAAGTGTTTTACAAATGTCAAACTTGATATCTTATGTAATTAATCTGTGTAAGCAACACAATTTAGAACAGCCAATGCAAATTAAATCTTACTTCTAAACATTGCCTTATTTTAGTTACATTAAGTACAGATTTTGTTTATGTAATGCATGTAGCATACAAGGTTAATACGTAAAATAACATAAGTCGCAGACTTAGAGACGGACAGCGTGGAATCAGGTTCACATAAAGTCATATATTGAACCCTTCAAATTCGGTATTACTCAGTTCGTGTAAAAGCTTTAACATAATACGTGCTATTTCTGGAGTTAACGTACGCTGTTTTGGCAAGTCAGCATTAATAATGACTTCAAAAATGATGTGTCCACTGATTCATGGCTTTTCCGTTATTTAAAAACGTTTACCAACCATGATTATGTTTAAACGAAGTGCAGTTTACGACGGTTTGTCACGAATGACATGATATCGATTACGCATATCAAATACAGTAGAAAGGGTCAGTCAAATTTAGACAAATGATACCATGCACGAACTTATATATATATATCATATGAAAACGCCCAAGCATTAGCATAATTTACCAATAAATACCGCGAGTTGATATCAATCATACAACATAATGGACAACATGTTATNCTATAGAACTATCAATTATTCTACCGTAATAGTTGTATAGACTTTGGTCGGACGGCATTTTCCCAATTATTAAATCATGCCTAACGAACATGTGGTAAACATAAATCGCTAAGAATAGATACACATTAATCACACTATGTTCCGAAAGATGTATCATGGCGCTCATTAATTTCGCCAATTATTCGGCATCATAATGTTTTCAACGTAATATTCAAGAGTGCCACCTTAAATCCATCGTTTAATTAGCGTTGTTTTGTTGATGTAAATCAATTGGATTATGTTTATGATTAAGCATGTAAATACAACACTGAACACGTCAATGTGACATTGAATAAGGTTAAATTGAACGTGTTGACTCAAAAGACAACTCTTGGGTACATACTTAAATATCTGTATCCATATCATATTATCAATTTTACTAAGATTTCGCTTAACGCATTCTAACACACAAGCGAAGCATTTTTGTAGTATGCACCTCTCATACCCGTGAACCAGGTATATAAAATAAGCATGGTCCCACCAGCCAATAACCATTAAACTTGGTGGTGTTTTATGTAGATAAGTATTGCAAGAACAATGGTATACAGCCATGTACACAATTGTCAATCCCTTGCGAAACAAATACCATTCACCGTGAATATGATCGGGTCACCTCTAACGACAGTTTTAAATGCATTTATATACAACGGCAACCGATTATTTAATACTTTTGTCGAATTTATTTCCATTTATATTTGTGTTATTTCCACACAAACAGCATTATACACATGTACTGTTTGTTTCTTTAAAATAACAGTTATATGAATATCTTTGCACTGAAAAAAGGTCATACTTGTATTTGAAAAGTTTTTCAAATGCGTTCTTAAGCCAATACGTAACTAGTGGTCTCCGAGCTTTTAAACAAACACTAAGAGTATGACTTCAACGGCAAAAATGAACTGTTACTGCAATATGTTCTGATATAGTTCTGTATTGATGATGAAGAATCATTTAAACGGTGACTCTGCTTAGTTCTGCATCGAGAACAATTGCATCACAACCCTTAAGCTTTTTGAGACGCTCTCGGGCAAGTTTCACTCGTATTTGATACATGATATTCATGGAAAGAAATATAACGCGCGTACAAAGTTTCACTAGTTTTATCCATCGTCTTTAAAAAGTTCTCTTAGTTTTTCTGTAAGTGTTGATGTATGCATACAGTAAAGTCCTTACTTGCATATATCCATGTATTTACTCACTTACTTAGAAATACAGAACGTTTATTGAATCATCGATGATGGTGTTAATATAATTGTAGGCAAACAGTAATGAGACTTTTCTATAATTGAAATTCATGTCAAACAATTCCAGGGCAATGATAACGTCATCTAACGAACTTTTGTCACGATCATACACACACTGCATGGGTCTATAAAAAAGGTTATGGTTATGTTTAAATACAATCAAATATATTCGTAAAGTATCTATAATTGTGTTCGATAAATAGTCAATGTATTGCAATACCATTTCTGTCAAATTGATTTTGGATATTATAATAAACGAGAATTGTATATGGCTCTGAATCGTGAACCTGAGTTTGAGGTAAAAAAAATAAAAAAAATGTCCAGGTGACTTTGCCTCTGTAGTAATAACACGATGTTGGATCAAGTGACCTATTGTATGGACGCACGTAACTCAGATTCGAACTTAGGCTCGATATGGTTAAGATATATTTTTTTTAGTTTTGTCAAGATTGAGTCATACATATGGCTTCGAAAAAGGTAACACGTTTGTTTTATGAGATTTGATTTGGAGACTTATTGTTTTTAATTGTAAACTTATTTATTATAGCTCAATTGCATCGAATGCCTAATGCTTATTTAAACGCTCTTGAATCCGTTTCCTGTGAAGAACCAGTTCTTGGTGTATTTGGTGAGATCTAAAGAAGATACCACCTTGAAGATCGAACCCATGACATCCGGTCACTAGACGGACATCATATCCACTACACCACGGCGAACTAGGCTTTGGTCTTACGTAAACCAAAATCAAATTCAGCTGATATATTGTCAAGATATTAATTCTGACCAAGTTTGATCGAAATCGTGTCATAGATGCAGCATCTGAAGTGTCTGTTAAGATTTGATCGCATCTACTAGTTTTTAGACGCACGTAACTCCGATTCAATCTCAGCCAAGATATTTTCAAAATAAACTTTCTGACCAAGAATCATCAATATATTTAAATTAAGTAAATATGGCCCTTAGAGTGGTAACAATGTTTTTTTCTAAGATTTTACCTTGTGATCTAGTTTTTTGACTTACGTAACCAAGATTCAAACTCGGCTTAGATATTGATTCAAATGCGGCTAATTCTTAAATGCGGCTTCCACTGTGATAACAAGGTTCTTCTTATTTTTACCTTGGGACCAAGTTTCAAGACAAAAGTTACTCAGATTCACAATCAGCCTTGATATTGTTGCGATTCACATTTGCAGCAAGTTGTGTTAAGATTAAATGAAACATGTGGCCTCGAATGCGATCTCGAACAAAGAAGTCAATGCTCATCTCACGCCGACGGACGCCAGACATAGGGTGAAAACAATAGCTCACCATGGAGACTTCGTGCTCAAGTGAGCGAAAAAGATAAATACAAGTTAAAAACATGAAGCAGTCAATCTTGAAACCTTTAAAAATGTAATGCGTTGTAAAACAACAATATTGACCTTTTGAAACTACATATTACTGGTAGGTTATAGCACTAGAAATTCATGTACTCGAATGACTCACCTGTAATCGTCTGACTAAAATATTAAACAAACCCGTAGAAATGTGAATTCTTATTCCTTATGAAACAGGTGTATGTCTATGATAATGTCTTCGCGTCTTATGAAGACAGCATTCTTGGCAAATCTGGATGTAATGGATCAATATTTATTTGTATTTTTACCGATAAGCAGAGAACAAAGCAAAGCATTAAGCGTGTCTCATTACCATTGAAAACCATATCTTTTAACGTTGGAATTGCAGCGATATTGTAGCCCGTCAAGCATGTTTGCACTCTCAAGTAATTTGCCAGTTATCCAATGGTGATTCTTAGTCTTCAAGCCTTTATGAAAATTAATTATTATCTGAAGATTTAGTTGAAAAAAACATCTGGCCTTTTAATGGGGTGTTACACTCAATGTGTTAATTAAACTATCTTTATCTGTAAATTTATCTCTTTATGACAAGGTAATCATTTCAAGTAATTATTGTGTTAACGAAAATACTTTTGACAGAAGCCGTGCCCGTGTATTTGTATTATGTTTAAATATTGTTTGTTTCATTTGCCTGATGTAGATTAAATGTTAATTAGCAAACGCTCTATATATAGTTAATTTTCAATAATGATTGCAATTGGACGACTTTACGTAACATTAAAACGAACAACATATATATCGATATCTATCCCGTGTCTACGATGTTATTATTTAAGTTACCTACAAAAACCATTGTCAAAGTGTCAAGGCATTTCTGTAGATTGACCGTCAAAGAATGTTTCAAATATACGGCTTATCAGCGAAGTGATTCATTAAAAGAAAGGCAAAAAACGTTGCATGATAGATTATACGACATCAGTTCTTGACCTTTGTGTCACATATAGTGTCATGTCAATCATACAGAAGTTTGCAAAGAATGTACATGCATAACACGACTAACTTATTTGTTCAATTCTCTGAAGCAGAATCAGTTTTGCATTGCAAAGAGTCTTGTCAACACATTGATGAATTGACATGTGTTTGTCATTATATATTGATGTATAATATAGTATATTCGGTCAGTTGATGTTATCATCTACTCAAGAAACTATAAAGGGATAATACACGTTTTCGAGGGCATGATCATCTGCGGGCGCTCGAAAAAATTGTTCCTGCCCGAGTGCGCAGATGATAATGTCCGAGAAAATGTGTATTTACGCTATTATTGCATAAACAAATCACACATACCAACATAAATTACAATAACATTGAAAACAAATTGTCTTGTTCATTCGGCATCGACAACATAATTCGATTATTTCATATGACGTCATACTATTCAATGTTGTGTTTTACATATGCCTCACTCGGTCATCATCAGAAATGACGAGGCTTTACCTTCGGATAGGCAGTTTTCGATTTAAAATGTGTTTAAACCGTGGATTTATGCAAATTTGAAATGAAGCCGCGCAAAGTAAGAAATAAGGAATTATTTTGTCGATATCGAATGAACAAGACATATTGTTTTCAACGTTATTTTAATTTATGGATATGAAAAACACATAACAGAGCTTGAACGGCACATGAATCGCCTTGTTAATACACGATTTCTCCCGTTCAAGCCCTCCTTTTGCCAATTTTCTGCACCCCGCCGGAGGGCATTATAGATAGATTTTATGCAATAATTTATCTTCAATGCATTTAAACTATTTCTTTACTCCAGTAACTTAGCGTTACAAACCCATTTTAGTGTTTCGCTTAGGGAACTGTCAAATACGCTTAATGCTCAAATGTTTTAAGTTCTCAATGCCAATGAACGAATATGTTAACATTGCACAGAAAACATTCTTTAGCTGTACAACTTATTTGTGTGAGTAATTACTTACGTCGAGAAAGTTCTGTGTGTAGTTCAAAGACAACGTTTCGAAGTTATTATGAATGCATTTGTGATTTTCCAGCCGTATAGAATAAAATGTGTGATCTTGTTTCAGTGACAGATTTTGTCAGCACAAACGTGAAATAACGGTTCAATATATGAATACGTTTTGTTTCATATCGCCTACATATCAATTATTCAAAAATGCTGTATACCACACACTATGCCACAAAATGAGCATAAATCCACTCGACAAGGACCCGTGCAATGTCAGTTTCATTGTATGAAAGTTTTAAGACTAGTTTGACATTATCTGAGGTAATAGAGTCAACGAAAATGCACGAATAATAATAATTAAATGCAATTATTTACTATCTTGTTAAAAAGGCAACTTTATTTATTGATAATTCATCATAAACATCATTTATGATGTTTGCAATAACATAATGTATGGTGTGAAAGTCTTATTAAAATGAATATAAAATCTGTCTTAATATAAAATATTCAATTATTGATACAATAAAATGACAAAACATGAATTGTCACATTTTTGTGTATAGATAGCAGTCCAGGTCTTTGAATACGCCAGGTTATATAATAATATTGTCTATATTTTACTGTTCTTGACCACATGTTGCCGCCTATAATGTTTTCAAACTGCAAAAAAGCCGGTCATACAATCCGAAGCGTTTATCGCGCATTCAGTGCATGAAATAATCTCATAAAACCAGGAGACTGCCATGGAAACGAGATTCTGTCTTGTTTACGGTCAGGCATTTACTGAAAAGAGACATTGGGTAATACGAAAGTGCAAAAGCAGGTTTCTACAAATGTTTACCGTGTAATCATGACCGAAATGATTCCAACTTAGTGAATTATCATTTTAGAAATATATCGAAAAGGTCACTTGAGTAAAAGATGTTATCATTACAGTTCGTTAATAAAAAAAAAGCTATATTATGTAGCTACAGATAGACATACACAACCAGGCTTGCAGTTTGGCCTATAACAACCACTCTTGCGGCTTCTTCCCGAAATGCACGGGGTTGATTTGAATTATAAACTTTGTGATGCTATATCTCTAAAAAAAATGATATCAAAGACGAGACAAGATGAAGTTGATACCTATTTTGGTTTTATTTCGTCGTGTATCAAAACTTTACACTACTGGTTCACTAATTTGTATCCAACCAGTGAGTAGTGAATGGGCACACTAAATTGAAATAAATATGATATTTATGAATTCAGTATATGATCTTTAAGCAAAGGGAGTGAGACTGGAGTCCCTATGTGCATTATATTGCATTCACTTTTGGTTAACTCTGTCGCTTTTAATGATTGGAATGCGTATATTGTTACCTGTAAAATCATCCGGTAATGAACATATTTGGATCATGCTAGATAACAAGAGTAACAAAGTATAGAACAGATTTCCTGGGATGCAAACAATTTGTTAAACAAAATCTATCATTTACACAATACAAAATAATGACATAAGTAGGTATGCTTCTTAAGAAGGACCTCCGACATGTGAATTTAAAAAAAAAACGTGTCAGTAAAGACGTTTATGATTATTTCAAGTAGAACATCCCCAACAATATGTTGTATATCTTATACATGGCAATTCGAGTTTAAAAACGGTTATAAGAACTACATTTATGTATGGAAAACGGCGATCAATTATAACACT
>VMBQ01016895.1:0-12014 GCA_007657795.1 Dreissena rostriformis | reverse complement strand
AAAGTTTGAGAAAACTGTTCGCAACTTGAAGAAAAATGTAGGGTCAAATCATCTGCCCCATGATGAACACTAGTGTTCCCTTGTGCTCAACTCTACGTATTTATTCCAGACAATCATCTGTTCAGTGCTTGTTTCATTTTTTTGGGTGGAGGGATGGTAAGGCTCATTGGGAGGGGAAATTGATTTGATGCAATTTATGCAATCATGAGAATGTGGCGTCTCATCAGGATCCAAACTGT
This sequence comes from Dreissena rostriformis, assembly GCA_007657795.1. NCBI lineage: Eukaryota > Metazoa > Mollusca > Bivalvia > Myida > Dreissenidae > Dreissena > Dreissena rostriformis. The sequence goes on along the minus strand of VMBQ01016895.1, from coordinate 11,775 downwards.
TTGCTATTCTGATAGTTTTCTTTGGAAATTTCCCAGCATGCAAAGGGTTAAATTTCTTACTTCTAAATGACCAGCATGGTGCGTACATGGGTCTTATGTGGTATGCGGCCAGCGTAGCTCCAGATCAGCCTGGGCAGTTTGNAGACGACAAATTTCCCAGCATGCAAAGGGTTAAATTTCTAACTTCTAAATGACCAGCATAGTGCGTCCATGGGTCTTATGTGGTATTCGGCCAGCGTAGCTTCAGATCAGCCTGGGCAGTTTGACCTGGAGCTTCCCTGTCCACTATAAAGTCATAAGGTTTCGTGGTCTGTATAGCAGACAGGATAGCTCCTGACCAAACTGTGTGAATGCGCTGGCCCAATAGAGCATTAGACCCATACACTTGATGCGGGTAAAATATAAAGGAGTATGGATAGGATTTGAAAGAAAGGTCATTATACATGTGGTAATGGTTAAGGATGAATATATTCATATTTCCTATTGCTTTATCATAACATTAGGGTGTGGAGCAGGGTTTGGTCATTGGAAGAACTGGTGTGATGTTTTTTTGTGATATTTGCAGTTAAGCTTTTGCCATATTCATATGTTCAGTTGTAACGTATTTTGGCCAGTTTATTTTCTATTTCTAAGATCATTAAATGGCATTTATCTACAAATGTAGATGTTTAATTGGGAAATTGTTTGATTGAAATATATTGCCATTCAAATATTAACTTACCAGTAATTCTTTTCTACACACATTTTGTACATGTGTTATATGTGCATAGAAAAAGCAAGTTCATTACCGCTAACCATTTGTTAACCATAGAGAGGTGCATTTATTTTAATTATTACACAGTATAATATTAATAATAAATAAATCTTTCTATGGTCAAAATATTATCTGAAAACTGATGGTTGGAAACATTGCTCTATTCTTGATTTTGGAAGCATTCAAATCACAAATAACTAATGTCAGGTAGGGTTTATTTCCTGCAAGAAATAGAAAACCACAAAAACTAACATATACTCACCATGGAAACATTGCATTTAATATATTATCCGGTGGGATGGGCAGTGTATATATTCCGTCATATGTATAACGGTTGTGATGGTATACATTTTATGGGAAAGGAGTCTGTTATGTCTTCGAATTGACATTATGCAAATGTAAAGTGCTTATTGAATCTGTTTCCTGTATGACATTGATGGGATTCCCTCACAGAAATATCTACATTAGGAAGTGTTCATATCAGAATCTTAATTGACAATTAAAAGCATAGGAATTTTCATGTTTCCGTTGGTATTCAGCTCTGAGACCTCTGTATTGAAAGCCTAAAGCCCAAACCACTTTTTTATTCTGGCTTTTATCTACAGTTTTTACTCTNGCCCTGAGACCTCTGTATTGAAAGCCTAAAGCCCAAACCACTTTTTTATTTTGGCTTTTATCTACAGTTTTTTACTTTATTGGGCAAACCACTTGTTGTCAGCAAGTTTTACAACAAACACTCCAAATTACTTAGCATTACATACGTTTTATCATTTGCGCAATTTCAACTTATGATCACTCAATAAAAGCAATTTCTGTAGTCTTTAATTGTCGGAATCTGTGACTCAAAATTGAAAAATTGTCCATAAGCTAATCTGTGAACAAGTTACTTTGTTTCTCTGTTGCATATTTAATATAGAGATGATTGCTTTTGGCTGTATTTACAAAGAATCATAAGATGTGTTGGTTTTATCACATTTCCATAAATTAGGAAATTTTGTATGTCTTTTACTACAAAAAAACTGTGTTTGCTCTGAATCAGACAGTAAAACAAGATTTTTATTTTAGGAATATTGACAACATGGTTAATCAGATTTTTTTTTATATTTTGTATTGAAATGAACATATTCAAGTACTTCTTGAAAAAGCTTTAGAATATCTGCTCTGAGTGAATCTTGTTGGTCATAATTTATTTGGAGAGAAATCTGCCTTTAATTTTACTTTTCGGTTTGAGCGAGACTGTTGTATATTGCCATTAAATATGAAGCAAATACAAGAGTTTAAGACTCAAGTTNAAAAGCTTTAGAATATCAGCTCTGAGTGAATCTTGTTGGTCCTAATTTATTTGGAGAGAAATCTGCCTTTAATTTTATTTTTGGGTTTGAGCGAGACTGTTGTATATGGCCATTAAATACGAAGCAAATACAAGAGTTTAAGACTCAAGTTTTGTTATTTGTACTGGTGTATATGTTGTTATTATGTCTGTCCGTCTAATAAATTTATGTATTGCGCGTAATTGCATTCAGATTGTTTTTAGATGAAGACCTCAGTGTTGAAAAATGCTGTTCAGTGTATACATTTATGCATNCGTAATTGCATTCAGATTGTTTTTAGATGAAGACCTCAGTGTTGAAAAATGCTATTCAGTATATACATTTATGCATATAAATGTCATGTTATAATTGCATAAGCAATGTGTGTTTATAATATATTTGGAAAAGCATAATTTTTGTCAGGCCTGCATATGGTAAGCTTGATATAATTGTAACAATTGTTGAGTGTATGTGCGTGTATGTGTCCATTCCACCTTATGCGTACTGTAACTTCATCGTTAATCATGAAATGTTATAATCTCCAATGTTCGCGATGTTTAAATGGCATGCCACATGCAAACCTTGTGCTTAGCTCAAAGGTCAAGGTCACACTTAGAGGTCAAATGTGGGCATAATTCAGCTTGTCTGGAAAGCAACTTTGTCATTCACCTTGGAATTTAACAAAAACTAACTAAAGCATTTTTACAATTTTGGAGCATGCAGGTTGCACAGAAGACTTGTATCCTTAGCTCAAAGGTCAAAGTCACATTTAAAGGTTACTGCTGAAGTATGTGAAACAATACATTTTGTGCACACCTTCATAATTGATTGGACAATTTTAAAATACCGCTAACTTACCACAAACGTTCATTTGATATTGACATTTTGCATGAAAGGCCATTGTCTCTACCTCAAAGGTCAAGGTCATACTTAATGAACAATGCTGGGAATGATGTAGCTTTAACAAATTGTAACTCCATCATTCGAATGGAAATTTAAAAATCACATGCCTTGCCTGTAAACTCTATTAAGAGGACGTGTTTCACATGAAAGTTCAAGGTCATTTTTGTTTCAAATTATTACTATATGCATTCTTGACTTTGGGCTCAACATGTTGCAGATGGCATTTTATTTATTTTTGGCTTACAAAAGGACCTTCAACATCTGTGATGTTGAAAATGTGTAGTTTTTTTTATGTGTCTTCTTATTAATGTATGTTCTTTCTTGAATTATATCATGCACCAGCAACAAAATGTGCATGTTAATTATTCACTGCTTTGCATATGTAATAGTTATGAAAAGTTTATTTTTAACCAAGCAACATATTCAGTTAAAATAAATAAATAAATGTTCATAATATGAAAAGTAATCAGAAAAATGTAATGTATTTATTGCAAAGAAATCACATGTTTTTGTTTTGAGTTAGATCTTATTTGCCAATTTATACAAAACCATGCCTGCAGTGTCGTAAAATAAATGGCTGTATACTTTAAAAGAATATGCAAACAAAACCATATACCTGTAGAAAGATGTATACATTTTAAAACGAATAATTATTTACCAACTTTTGAAGTACTGGTATGCAACATGTTTGATACATGCATGATAACTAGTGTACAAAAATGTCCATTTCAGCTGAAAATGACAAACATACAACGGATTTCTTCCAGCCCTTACAGCCCTTACATAGTACATTCCTAGCCCACATTTGACAGGGTTCTAGGTTAAATTATTATTAGAGTGTCTGATTCAATGCTTACAGTCCTTCTTGGTCTTCATGGTTTTAATACGTGAGGACTTGATCAATTTATTATAGAATATTTTAGGAACTGATTTTAATAACATTGAAATGCACTTTATATACTAATATTATTGGGAATAAAATTGCATGGGTATTAGCAGCCTCGTTGGCAAACCATGTTGTTTATTACTTTACTGATCTTAATTACGGGATATCACTTCACATCTGGATATTGTCTCGTACATTATGCAACTGAAATTAAAACCAGTGTATGGGTGCAATATTAACTAATATTTGTTATTAGCATTTTTTCATTAAATATACAAGAGGGAATGATGTAATTCATTTATATTCATTTATTTATGCTCAGCACTATTGTATATGTAAAGTTTATATATTGATCATCATATTATTGTTGTTATATCTTTTCGAAGTAAAATACCTTGGATTTTTTGTTTTAGAGCATTTATTTTTTATTTAAAAGGTATTTGGAAAAATAATAATTACATGATTAGATATAGGATGTCACATCATATCTGGTGTGGTTAATTGTTGTTTTTGTGTTTCCATTTGTTAAATGCACATTTTGTTTTGTAGCATTAGTGATATACTCTCTCGTTATACACATATTTATCTCTTGTTCTGTATGTACCGGTAATAACCTGTTGGAACANATTTTGTTTTGTAGCATTAGTGATATACTCTCTCGTTATACACATATTTCTTTCTTGTTCTGTATGTACCGGTAATAACCTGTTGGAACAGCTTTAAAATGTGAATTATAAATAAAGAAAGAAAAACAAGTGAAGACTTTGTTTGTCATTGCACTCGGCATTTGTTAATTATTACTCTGATATGACTAGAGACATTTTAAACAAAGGATACCTACTTCTGAGCATTGAAGGTATGTCTTTGTGGTGTAGTGGGTTGGTTATTACCCTACAGAGCATGAAGTAGATGGTTTGAGCTTCACACACGGCAGGGTCCATCATGGGGTGTTGCAAACCCAGGAGCTAACTTAAATCAAGGAGAACCGATTGCCTTGGGACATTAAGAAATTATGTTTATCAGTAAAGGTGCCTCATAAGCCAAAACTGGCTGACCCTTACACAACAGGGTGACATTATAATAAACTCTCTTCTTTTTGTTTTAAGAGTTACAAGTGTTGAATGATCATCTGTTTATAAAAATACATGTTAAAAAACAAAAGAAATATATGTATAATTATTTAAGGGATTGTTTTGATCTATTAAAAATGACTTCAACAATGTTGAATTTATTTTGTTATACAAATAAAAATCAAATAGCAAATTGACATGTACAATAAATATGAATAATTTGGTTCATTAATTCATCAAATAAAAGACAAAGGGGATAGAAAAACAAGACTGGGTATTGAATGAATGTTTTCGTTCTAAGAATAAATGGTAATCAACACTGCTGCTACAGTCTATGAGCCAGGCTGTGGAAAAACTAGGCTTCATGCATGTGCGTTAACCCTTTGCATGCTGGGTAATTTATCGTCTGCTAAAATGTTGTCTGCTAAATTTCTAAAATAAGCATTTTCTTTGATTTTTTTTCTAAGACCACTATCAGAATAGCAAACAGTTTGGATCCTGATGAGACGCCACGTTCTGTGGCGTCTCATCTGGATCCAAACTGTTTGCAAAAAACCTTCAAAATCCGGTTCCAGCACTCAAAGGGTTAAGTATAGTCATTGACTAGCCTGTTCAGACAACAGAGGCGACATGATTGTTTCGTTTATCAATTTCTGTGCAAAACAATTTACAAGTTTAGACAACTCATATGAACAGGATGTATAAAACAATTTACATTTTCTTTCAAACTCCAACATTTGCGTTGATAAAATTAGGCTTGTGTTCAAATTATCAGACTTTTCACCTATAGGGGAGTGAAATAAAAATAGTAACAAGTCTTTAACAAACACAAACCAAAACAAGTTTTAATAATCTTAAACTGTTTAATCAAACCATTTTATCAAATGCACACAAAGCCCACCTGACTAGCTTTTTACTTTAACTACAAATAAGAAAAAAACACCCGATAAACATATACCGGTAGTGTTAAGTATTACCTATTTTCAGTATCAACCATACAAACTAATTTAGATTTTTGCATCATTATGGCTATTTTCATACAATAAGTTGAGCCCTGTTACTATGAAAGGAGCAGTTTTAACAATAAGTGGAACCATTTAAACATTTAAAAATGTGGCGCAATTATAACCACTTTCTGAGTTGATTTATTATTTTTGGGGGCGGGTTTTACTTGTGGCCATTTGAACTGTAATCCCATTTTTAACACATTAGCAAAAAAGTCTACTTTAACCAATGATATATTTGAAAACTATATACAAAAATATGTAAACAAGGCCCATGTGGGCTCAATTCGTAGCAATATCTACTTACATTTTAATTATGAATGAAATAGAAATGTACACAAGGGAAACCTGCTTACTTTATTTAGTGATTTGTAGCCTTACGAACGCGCCATTCAGAATATAACAACAACAACTCACTTTCGTACACAATTAGGCCAAGCTTTATATCAACCGGTTTTTGTACATAAACCAAGGCATTGTAATTCATATGTAATGAAATAACCGAATTATCTGATGTTGTTTTCATCATATATTGCCTGTAAGAGGTTAAATAATCCAACCATATTCGAGAGAGAAGGTATTTTTGCAACAGTTGAGTAGTTTTCGGTAAAATTAGGGTTCGGATGCATTAAACAACTTCTAGTTTATGCGAGGAAAATATAACATGGTAGCTCAGATTAATGCAATATTTTTTTTACTTTGTTACTTTGTCAAACTTGCTTATTTCTTGAAAAGCTGTTGTGAAAACAAACGATGCGTTTTATCGGTTAACAGTCAACTCGTACCTAAGTTTTTTTCCTTAGCGCCAATGTAGGTTATGTGATGTAGCCTATAACAGTCGATAACAATGTGGTATTCCAGCGATTTTTTTTGTCCAATTGGGAAAAGTACCCATACCGGTCCAATTGTGAAAAATTGAATCGTGAAAACCTCAAAATTGGGAACAATCGTGTCGTGAAAACCTCAAATTGGGAAATTGGTGTATTTGATTTTTTGCTCCCAAATACTTTAAAATTGATAACTAAGTGTTTTCAAGCTGTTAATATTAAATTTACCTAGGTTCAAGCCATAGAGCTGCATAGGGATTTTTTTTTTTTTTTACCTAATAAATTGGAATTTTTTTGGACAGCAATTGGGAGTTTTGTAGTTTATTCGTAATTGGGAAAGTGCCGTTTACCGGTACTTTATAAAGAAGGAAAAAAATAGCTGTATTCGATACAGAATACACTGTTTCAAATTTAAACATGAAAATGTCAGCGAGAAAAGTGTGTTGAAACATCGTTGTGTTTTTATAGGGTGCATGCAAAGGATAACATCTGTAGGTTGCCATTCAGGTAAATTTAACATGTTGATGAAGTTTATTCATTATTTTCCTCAATTTTTCTCAAACGACGTCTGTTTAGTGAAGCGCACGGATTCGCTGCGCTGAACTGCACCCATGTTTATGAAGGGGTGCATATTATGGACTCCCAGAGCCGCCATAGCAAAAATTATCAAAGGCTCTGGGAGCCATATATATATGGACGCAAATCAATACATATACTTGTAATTTCAATATTTTCACAAAATAACAAAGTGACCACTTAATATTTTTTCACATCATACGTTTTTGTCAAGATTTACACCATAGGCACAATTATAGCAGACATACATTAACATAGGTTAACACATTTTTTCGTGCACATGGTTTTTATTTTTTTATTTGAATATTTACACAAAATATCAAAGCATTACAATATGTACAAACATACATTGTGCGTCACTTATTTATTATTAGATATTTTGTATTTGACAGACAGACAGACAGAATGTTTTACTGAAGTAGACTTAACAGTTTGTTGTCATTTACAAATAGTTATACATATTATCATAATAATGTCAAAGTGAGTACAAATACGTAAAGCTAAGTATGATATAAATCGCGTGAAGATTATGTGCATACATACATGAATTTAAATATTAACTTGTACTGGTATGAGAAAATGATTAAATTTACAATAAATCAAATATAGTGTTAGTGTTTTGATGGACCTTATACAGATGATACAGAATAAAATTATTTTAGACATAGTGAAGATATTCCAATGTTATACAAGATGAGTTAACTTGAAAAAAACTATATGGAGAAAAAACTCATTTTATTTAACATTTAAACAACTTTGTCCAAGATTAGTAAAATCGGAACATGCGTTAAGGTTATACATGAATTATTTGAATATTAAATTGTACAGCATGAATAATTACAATCTTTTTATCGAGTCATCATCTATGGAATCTTAAGTATAGAATACAATGCATGGTACTTACCGGTTTCGCATGTTCTGTGTTGCCAGATAAATTAACTTAAATTGAATCTTGCAATGAANAAACCAAAGTTTGAGAAAACTGTTCGCAACTTGAAGAAAAATGTAGGGTCAAATCATCCACCCCATGATGAACACTAGTGTTCCCTTGTGCTCAAATCTACGTATTTATTCCAGACAATCATCTGTTCAGTGCTTGTTTCATTTTTTTGGGTGGGGGGATGGTAAGGCTCATTGGGAGGGGAAATTGATTTGATGCAATTTATGCAATCATGAGAATATACCTATACAAGAAAACTAAGATTTATTCTCATAATACTTTATTATGATGTGAAAAAAAACACTAAATTTTAAGTTTAAAATTGGATAATCATTTTGGGTCATTTCATTGTTCTATGACACCACTGTAGATAGTAAATTGATTAAAGGGTTATGTTATAGATTTGTTGGATGGGGTTGTAATATAAACAATGAAGACCCAATGCAGCTTTAGAAAATCACTGGACATGTGTNGTGGTGAAAGGTCAAGGTCATCCTTCAAGGTCAAAGGTCAAAAAACAAACATCTCTTGTTTATTTTCTGTTGAGTTTGTAACAGTTAAATTAGTAACTTTTATCATTTGGAAAGAGGGTTTTTATTTGTTTCTGAGTAAGATTAGTAGGAGCGTGTTTTTGTTTCTGAGTAGGATTTTTGGTTTCTGAGTAGGAATTTTTGTTTCTGATTTTAATCATTGCATGAAAAATTATATAAATAATGTGATAAATGCACTTTTTATGACCACAAATCAATTGTTTTTAAATGCCATGGCATTTTTAGCTCGACTATATATACAGTGCCCCAGATAATTATTTGAGTAATAGGGTTTTCACACATTGATTTTGAATAATAGGGTGAGTTCAGTTTTAAAATAGGGTGAAATAAGTTATGGACACGTATACCTCAAAATGATTGCTGCTTTACTTCTGTTGCACAGACTAGGTGCAGTATGCACATTTCAACTTTGTTTCTGTGCCATTAACGTCAACAATTTCTAACCAGGGATATGACTTTTTCCACTTTTGACAGGTTTTTTTAATTTTGGACCGAATGATTCTGCACATATTCGCGCTTGCCTACTTGGTTGGAAAATGTTTGCGATCGACATATATTTAGCGCAACAATCACGGACGTCTTTCGACCTCGTTTAGACATTTTTATGACGACCCGTTAAAAAAACTGAAAGTACAGACGCTTTACAAATACATGCACGTCGTAAATATTTTNAGCCCATATAGGGGGCATGCATGTTTTACAAACAGCCCTTGTTAAAAAAAGACATCATCCCCATGATTTATACTTATAAACTAATGATCATATTATATCCTACATCTATTTCTTTATATATTTTTTTTCGGGTGCGAGTTGACTTCAATAAGTGCGAGTTGACCAAAAAACATGTTCAAGTTGACCAAAAAACGTGCGAGTTGACTACCGTGCGAGTTGACTTAGGTATGAGTTGACCAGCACCCGTTTTATCCTTTTACCATCTGAATTGTAAGACCTCACTATACAAAGGAAAAAGCCAAAACCTGCCATCAACCAAGGCATAACCAATCTTTGAGAAGAAAAAAATACTCACTCCTTAATGAGCGTTTATTCTTGCAGCAAACTAAAATTCATGCAACAACACATTTCCTTGGATGTACATCAGAAAAAATGTATGTTTTGATAACAGGTGTAGTTCTGTGTGCAGTGAATGGCAGTCCCCACAACTATGGATCAGTTGCTGCCTGGACTCGGACAGGGTAAAACTTCAAAGGAGGAGCAGGTACACGTCTTTTTATCTTTTCCTTTCAAGTATAATTAAAGTTGAACTTCATAGTAAACATTGTTTTTCCCAGGATTATTTGTTTATGTCCTGGGAGTGGGAGGAGAATTATTGTTTAACAGACTGCAACATTTCTTTTTCTATTAAAAAATAAATCAATTATCAGTGTTTTTTTTGGATTAAATATTCGGCGTTATTCGGCCCCATTCCCCTCCAGAAAGAGTATATATTTTTCCCCTATTTTGTAAAAAAAATCCCCTCTAGAAGTTAAAAAAAAAAATGTTTTTTTTTTTTTTTTTTTTTAGAAAGAAGTGTCTAATGATAATTATATCATGATGATTTTATTTCATAAACAACTAACAAAGTATATGAACTTTGAACATGAACATAACATGTTGATGAAAAAGAGTTGGAATAATGTTTTTCTCTCTATGTATGGTGAATTATAGTGTTAAAACTTGATTTTTTACTGTTACTTGCAAAGCATTGAAATTTCCCCTTTTACGCGCAAATTTTCCCCCCTCAGGGGACCCGACCCCTTTCCCCCAAAACTGAAAAAAAACACTGATTATTATGTCACCCAAGTTCACAAAAAGAAATGCCTCTTAGTGACCTATCTACGCTTATAATTATGGATGTAACGCATCAAATTCAAATTGTTATTGTGTGTTTTAGAGCTCATACTTTATTTAAATTTCCTTGTGACAAATTATTTTTGGCCTGGTTTTGCCATCACGTGGCATGTTCTCGTGTTTTTTATTGTCAAGGATGTCAACTTATACCTTTTTGTTGTCATTTCAGAGTGCTATAATTTTAAATAAGTGTAAATGCTATAACAATTTGTAAAAAATTACTTGTACTTTTAAAAATACATAGAATGAAATAAAATTAAAAAAGAATAGAATACAAAAGAAAGTTCAAAAGCAATGTCATTGGTTTTGTAAAACTGATGTAAGAACCCAAGAAAGAATAACTAGTCTATACTGTAAGAAAAATAAACATACCCAAAAAAAAGTCCAGTTGACATTTTCCAGATTTTTTTTTCAATTTCACACTCAAATTACTAACAAGATAGTCCTGTCCTCAACTTTTTAGCTAACTATCATCTTTTATAAGACAATGAATGCTGAAAAACCACTGGTTTGATTTAACCTGATAAGAAACACCATTGCTAGACTGATGATTGGAAATAAACGAGTCGACTTAATTAAGATATAAATAGTGTATTCTATTCATAAATACGTCTATACAAAATGCAAAAAAAACATCCAAATTCCCAACAATTACTTTGTTATGATATTTTTATAGACAAAGTAGGGTTGTTTTGTAATTTGAGCTTGTTGACATTTTCTTTAACCAATTTCTCAATATTCTAAATGCACTTTGAGTCTAAATAGAACTGTCTCTTACTGAGTAAAGATCTCTATTATAAATGATTGTAATTTTTGTAGGTTAGCCCCCACAAGATATCGCTCATCGTGTTGATACATGAGTATTGCATGCTACGCAAACCAGTCACCAAGCAGTCCGTCTTCTCTGATGATGATAGCGATGCTGAGGTGAAATTCTCCGAAAGAGAAAAACGAGACTTCATGGTGACCATTTTACAGCTTTTACAGGTACTACCTAATTTATTTTGTGTCCGAAAATTAAGGTATTCAAAAGTATTCCCAATGTTATACAGTGTCCGAAAATTTAGAGACACGCTGACGATATACCCAATTTATAAGATGTTCGT
>VMBQ01016894.1:0-10443 GCA_007657795.1 Dreissena rostriformis | reverse complement strand
TGTCTTTCAAGATGATAGGAACAACATGCGAATACCGTTGTTTTATTAAGGTATTTCAAGTTCATGTTCTGACTACTAATTGACCTCATTTTACTTATTGAGATAAAACAGGACTTTGATATTTAACAGACAAACCACAGACATGCAGATATATTTTAAAATATCATATGGTGAAACTATGTGCGTATAAAACTTTGAAAATAATAAATCAAAATTACAGTTTGTTATACAACTACTAAATGAATTATAAAATGTTGATAGCATGTTGAAAAAAAGATGAGAGTTGTTGTAGCATAACGATTTTGTAACGCTTTATGTAACACATTCCCATACTTAAATATCATATATATTACTGTCGGATAAGGAGAAAAAAACTAGTTTACATTATCCAAATGCTTATTTAGGACCTTTGGCCCTATTTCTGTGGCAACTTTCGAAACAATCTTGTCACGAGGAAAACACAGTTGTTAATTCAGTTGTTTTTGGTAACAATTATGCATTGTAAAATTTATTTAAGCAACGATTAAGCTGTGGCAGTTATATTTAACTTAATGTCTATAAATGTGGTAACTTATGGGAAGAGTAACAGTTAGTCGTACGATCTATCAACCGTACCCTTGAACTACCCTGTGAATCCTTGAAAACAACGAGGTTATCAAAAAACGATAAAAATGCTAACCTCACCTCTGATCTCATGCGGGTATGCTGATAGAGAAAAAATACTTTTATCGGTATGCGCGGACTCATTTAGTCCCATCAAGTCCGTGCATTTTAAATTATCTTAAATCCGTACAGATTTAAACAAGCAAATATAGCTCAGCAAATTTGCTGTTCAAACATTCAATATCGACCAAGGAAGTCTGAGCCATCATGAATAGATATTTAATTTAAATTTTATTCAGTGCGTTTACTTTCACAAAAACATTAACTACATAACTTCCGATATAAATTTAAAACAACACGCAGTGAATTATTTCGACACATAAATAAAGTATTCGTAGATACAACTCACAGATTACAGTGTTTCTGTTAACACTTGTTTTTGTGTATACAAAATACACTTATTCTCTTTGTTTTTTTCTTACTACTCGTTCAGATCTAATGACAATGTGACATACTCGAGGTCTGTGTAAACAAATTGAAAACAAGTAATAAATAGGAAACTCCTAAGCGAGCGATAAAAAACCATGATTATACTATCTGAGAAAAGTACGCATTCGATGTGAACATCACATTGAGTAGAGTGCGTTTACTGATAACAACACAATTTATACTATAGTTTTCAAAATGTCAGTTTAAGCTAATTTCTTTGCTTATGGCCGTTCAATACGTAGTGTTTGTTGAAAAAACATTGTATGACATAATGTATATGTAATATTATAATACTTTTTAAGAAAAGAAAAACAACATTAACGTTGGTTTGCAAAAGCTAAATATCAAAAATGTATGTGTAGTTCCATCGTATTAATTTAACACAAACACAAACGAATATACACACTTTAGCAATCATTATTTTGTGTCAACATGCATATTCAATATACACTATGAACTGTGTAGCACGAAGTTGATTCAACATTTATATTCAATTCACTAAGCATACTACAATACCCGTTTTATTTAACTCGATTAAATGCATTCAATTAACAAATACGCATGTACATACTACAGCAAACTGCGTTCGGCTGCAACATTGACATATACTAATTCTAGAAAGACAATTAAATATATTAACGTGTAATGTTTTCATTTCTTCAACTCGGATTATCTCTGACGCAATGGCCTTTCACATTCGTCCAGTGAGCTTAGCTGATTTGAAGGAGGGCGTACCTGAGGACTTTTATCCTACATCACATGTACTGAACGTTATCAACAGAAATGGGCTGTTGTCGACTTTCGTTAAACTTGTACATGTTTAAAGAAGAGCGCACATATGCATGCATATTATAAGGTTCATTAAATCCAATGTTGGTTAAATGCGTGTTGTAGTTTGATAAATATAAATGTTCTTTTTTTTTGCAATAATGTTCGTGAATAATTATAGCATTCTATATTTTATAATAACTTTAAAAAAGTAGCATTTCCCTTTTAACAAATTCATTCATCCAATAGAGATTCCATCTCTTGCCGTCTTAAAAGTGCCTCCTCGGATAAGCCAACTCATCGGATGGTTACACCTTCCATGAATGTCTGGACCAACAACCACTTAGGGAAAATGTATGGCCGGAACTTGAATGAGAAGCTGTACAGACCGGTGGAGACTATTCAGGAAGCCAACCGTTTCACCTCCGAAATCCAAGTGTTATGGCGAACGAGAAGAACAAAGATGCATTCACATGGTTTTATTAAAGTATAGAATTAACTGGATTGTTTTCGATAAAAATACTTTTTTAAACTGAGTTTATACCGTTTGAATATACATGGATTGTTGATATTGTACAGTACAAGTTTAAAATGCCAGCAAAAGATTTATTAATTGATTAAACAATATAAGCCACATAGTTTTATCCCTTTATATACGTAGGAAAGTTGTGTACGCCATATATGAAACTTAGTACTCATATGCAATTATCGCAACATGGCATACACAAGGCTATGATTTAATCTTTTTCAGCCATCGTTTGAGCGCCAACATGGGAAATTGTCACTTAATACTCAAACAGTACAAAGTCACACACTAACTGCTATAAACAGCATTGGTCTTTACCTACGATGAAAGCTATGCAATAACCGTACTACGTGTAATTATATAGGTTGCTGATTATATTACGCTGCATTTAAGTTATGTAAGGCATCCATAAAATTACAAAAAATAAATAAAACATGCACACCGTCTTTGAGGAGAGTATGTAGACAATTTGGATTCCTATATGGTCTCTGCATACTGAAAATCGCTTTATTGATATTTGTGTGACGTCGATGTTTACACAGGTTTACACCTTTCACACACCGTAACAGCAAGGAATCTGACAATTTTATAATAACGTTTTACCTATTGTGTGGTACACACTTTCAGAAACACGCCTAATTGGTATTCAATTAAACTATTGCATGCGAATTATCTGTTAATGCATACAGAGGTAAAAACATAACTATATTTTAATTAGCATCATTTGTTGTCGCAGGTAGGTTGCATTAGTTGATTAGTTTGTTCATTGATTGGAATCAAGTGTTGGTTGTCGACCGTCTATGCGAAAACTCGTTTAAGTGGTATTATCATGGGATTTATCACAACTATAGTAACCAGTGAATATACTCATTCAGTTTCCCTCTATTTTATAAAGGGGATGGGTTGTGTATTTCTTATTAAAGATTTATAAACAAACATGTGTATTTCTTATTTAAGATTTATTTACAAGCATGTCCTTTTACACAATCGAATCTTTGAATGACCCTCCTGACCGTACCATGACGAAGGGCGCCGCGGGGGATCCTGTTATGGCGACTGGCAATGCATTAACTAAATTGCATCTATAAGTGTTAAATAAACAACACTCCATGATGCCTTCAGATCTCAAGTACAGAGGATAGGTATTAACATCGACCTTAACGCTATTAATAACTTAATTGCATATATGTCATTCTCACCGCGGTCTGTTATCAAGAGCATAATGCACACTACACACACTATGTTTATATAAATATAGTTAATTGTTTCGAAACTTTAAAACTGCCAAACAATTCCTCTAATACAAACTGTTCTTAATAAATGTATGTCTACAATACGTGTTGGTGGTTTGCATGATAATATATTTAGTGGGGTATCTATTTTAAGAAATAGTTGAAATAACACTACGCTACCCATCTTTTATTATTACTAAACTCCGTTTACGATTCATCGAGGACACCTGCAACGAACTTAAAAAAAGTCAACAAAATATAGTTATTACTGACACTTTTAAATCACCAGTAGTTAAATTCGTATTAGGACATGTCAGAAAGTAGTGTTCAGTGGAAATGGTTCCCGATATATTTGTTGAATACAGATATGCAATGCTACACACATGTCATAAAACAATCATTGTTAAGTCCCATTTATAAACACATCAAAAACCCTTCGTTAACATTACAGGTAATCAATAACTGCAAGATACTGTGATATCAGAAGCCTTGTACCGGCGAGAAATGAAGGCTTGCCTCATGACGGAAACTGATAACGCACGGCTCCGTGTTAATCAAAGTATACTTCTAGGTCGGCTTTCGTCTGATCGAACATTATGATGGTTTTTGACAAGTGTACAACAGATAAAATACCCCGGATAGCAAACATAGTATGAGTTTTTTTTTGTTTGTACTATTTGTTCATAGGTTATAGACAATGAATTTGATATCGAAAATAACCTTACTAGAACTAAATCATCTGTCATCTATATAATCTCTTAATTATCTAAATATAACTTAATATCATGTATGCATTATGTCGCACATTAGCAAATAGTAACTGAAATTGATCTACATATAACACATGTAGTTAAATAGCCCTTCATAAATCTCATGTGAGCACATGCACGTTCAATATAAAAAAAAAACATTGATAAATGAGTTGATATAATTATGTAAGTATATGCACAACATAAACAAAAATCACGATTTATAAAGACTAAGTGTATCAATTGAAAAAAAAATGTTAAAAGGATCATATTGTATAACAATGATAATGAGAACAGCAAACATTAACATTAACTAGTAAAAAATTATACTAATATCAACAAGGAAAATTACCTGCGCACTAACGTCTCCGTTATGAATCAGTGAAATCTGTCCCGTCCGCTTACCACTACCAAATGTATCGCAATCGATATTGGTTTAAATAAATCTCGCAATAAGAGCATTCATCACGTGTTCTTAAATCTGCCTACAAGTGATATGAAGGGCTGTTTCATCTCGCCGTATACCGCGATAAGCCTATTTTGCGAAAGCAATAAAACTACTCTGAGGAAGAATTTAAATATGCGATAACAACTTTACAACGCTATTTAGGTCGCTTAAAGCTCTTCACGCAAAATTTATAAAGTATGTGGTTATAATGCGATTTGTTTGGGTGTTATCGCAGTTGCCTCTTTACTACATTTTAGATGCTTGGTTGTTATTTGCAAATAATATAGTTTCGGTATTTTATAATTTCACACATACATGTAAATCCATGCTGATTATGGAAACATGTTTGGTCATAATTTTGCTTCAATGGATTTTCTGATAAAAGGGTGGAACATTGGAACGTCAAAAAAGAAAAAACACACAGATACAATCAAAATACACCTGTGTACAATAACATATCATAACATAAAGATTCAACAGTTGTTTGCACACAAGTTTGTATCTACTGTCTCCAGATCAAAAGACTTACGTGATCACCTCTCAGCACTTAAGAATTATATCTGTACGCAGATTGTGTTCATGTAAGTGATTATTTAATTTACACAAACATTTATAAACACTCAGATGTTGTTTTAAAGGCGATTATAGAGTGTAATATTTTAAAAGACAGATTACTCGGTATAAGTATCTCATACATTAATGGCATGTTTTTAAAAAAAAATACGAACATCTGTAAACAAGTGCCTTTAAGGCCATAGTTATCTCCGGGCTACGGTCTAAAACAACCGCATTGTCGCAAATATGACGGGAACACCTGCACCGCTTTGTCAGCTAAGTTGAAAGGCAAATAACTTAGCTAGGTATCAAACCCTAGAGGTGAAACGGTATCTAACTCATCACCACGAAATGCATATGACATATTTCAAATTTTAATTGAATAGCTTGGATATTTTCGTTCCATAAAATTACCGTATAACATGTTTAGTGGAAAAAATGATCAGCCGACAGACCGACCGGCCGACAAACCTACATATCGACAAACAAACTGTGCGACAAACAAACTGGGCGACAAACGAACTGGGCGACAAACCAAACTGACCGACTGAAAACTGGAAGTACGGATGGGAAGAATACAAATTATACACTCACCTGTTGTGATCACCATGCGGTTGACAAAGTCTGTCGATTTCTTCACAAGAACCTCTAGCGTGACATCGATCTTCCTTGAGACAACAAGCTTCATTTGGTCTACAATGGCAACGAAAACAAAGATGCATATTAATCATGGTCCAAGGAAAGGTATGTAACCGTAATATGCACTATTAGTTTTAAGTTTAAAAATAACCATTTAAGCAATTTTTGCACACAAAAAAAACGTTAACAAACACTGCATATTGTGCGAAAAGTATACGTGCCGATATGAAGGATGTTTGCATAAGCTGTACCTACTACCACGTTAATTTTGCACACACTATTTAAGAGACCCATAGTTTCAAAATCGTGCAAACTCTTTACATGATCATTAGTGCAAATTATGCAAAATCCAAATGTACTGATATGATCTTTCGTACAAATCTTTTGAAATACCAATATATAAATTAAAGCAATTATATATGTACCATCACAAACAGATTGCAAATATATTTTGCAAATATATATATATATGCGTGGGTGGCCGTTATAATTTAAATATATGTAGCTACATGTGAAGGTCATGCATAAACTACATGAGCACATATAGATTTTGTCTTTACTTTACAGGAAACCTTGGTATTGATTGCAAAATATGAAAGTTCATGTAGCAAATTTCGCTTTGTGCAGAACAAACAATTATCCAAATTTAAGCTTTGTGGAAAATATAAAAGATATCATACCAAATTAAACGTTACGTGCAAAACAATAACGTACTTAAATAAGAGCTTCGAGAAATGCAAAATGCATGCAAACACGCTTCGAAAAATGTCCTTACGTTTCCTGCAAAACAGTGTCGTTCCCAAATTAACGCGTATTGTAACAATTACCTCCCAAAATTAACGCTTCATGAAGCACAAGACGCGTCGAAATTCGCGTTTAATGCAAAATAAGTAAAGAAATATATAACATACGCTCGTTTGCGCTTCGTGTACAACAGTAACGTACCCAAATGAAGCGTTAGCGCAGGTCCATACATATTGGTCCACTCCAAACACTGTTCGCAAAAGTCACTCATGCTGATTTCTTGAAACATCAGAAAAATATAAGTATATAGTGTACAGAGCTTTTGTCCTACTGTAGCACGGGACAAATATAGTCCCCTTCCCCGAAAGAATGTATTTAAAATGGTGCAATTTTTCCCTAACTTCTAGTTTACCTTTACACATGTCTCCCCTTTTTCAGTTTGTTCGATACCCTTTTCCCAAAATGAAAGGCTATGCCCATTGCACACACCAATGAAACATCCCTTGCATGTAACCACAATACACACACACTATCACGATAACAAGTGTGTATTTTTATTAATAGTGATCCCCTTCAATTTTGACTCTTGTTAACCGACCAAACATAATTGTACCGGCAATAAGAATTAACAATATTTGTTTAAACATGGGGTCCAATTAACTCCTTTGAAACATAATTATTCTAGTCAACACATACCATAGGTATGTCCTTTTAACGGAATGGCTACCCCAGGTGTCGGGGGAAAGTTGTACTTCATCCGATTGGTCAGCCAGTATCCTAGCAACACCATCACCATGGTAACCAATACTGTGGTCAGTGCTGACCCCAATGTGAGCGCCAGAATCTTAATCATTGTGTGTTGATGCAAGCTGAATAACGTGTTCGTGTATTGTATACACTTCAATTATGCGAGATGCAACCATGGTTATAATCATATAATGTTGATAACGCCTCGTTGCATGCGTCTGCCTGCGGTGTTACAAGTGCGGTGCACCTTTATATCAGCTTAGATAAAAACACATACCAGTGCAATATTCAATAAAATAATAGCGTTTAAGGGTAACTAATAGTGTCATCACATTATGCAAACTCAAGACTTTAAAACTTGAATAAACAACAATACACACAGTGAATTTCCCGTAAATTAATATTGCTTATTTATAAACATTAAAAGAACCAAATTATACAAATTCAAGGAATAATAACATGATACTGGGAATCTAGCGTACTCGGTTTAAGTTTGTTTAAACCCTAAGCAAAATAATATCATCGATATTTGTGTAACTTATATATGACCTTGACACGTATCTTTTTCACTTTTTTCACCAAACCCAATTGATTGTGGCAATTGTATTTTTTAAGGTATGCCAGGGTTTTCAATTTTGCTACATTTGGTAATATTAGCTCAATTGACGTTAAGTCGACTCACCTCATAAACTGAACTAATGTTAAATAAATATATTTGCAATATTTCTGCTAAAATATCCTTATTTAAGTGGCAAATTCCTCAAGTATCGAAAAAAGGGTGACCGATAAAAATGATTTGCCGATCTACATACTTAATTAATTTAGCGATTTTAGCGGAAACAAAGAACACATTTTATGGCCTAAGTTTAATCTTATCTTGACCATATATTAATGTATTATTACAATGGCCATCTGCATTCTCGAGAAAGGTATTTAACGTTTAAATGAAAAATAAAAGCTGAAACAAATGCTTACTTTATGAATTATGGACTCCTTTGAGAAAATAAACTTATTTATCCCTAATATCCATGATAATGTAACAACAACATAGTGTTAATTTTGCGTGTAAGACAGTTTATACACAGAAGTAGTCCCTGTTACCGACTCCGACTATAAATACAAAGGCTGGCATACTCTTCTCAATGCTTCGGGGTATAAACGAGTCTATATAAATGAATTGCACTGTTGTACTCGGATGTTACAGGTGCAGATAGGTTCCAAAGGGTTTGCAGTTTCTCGGTCATTCCACTGCCGCGAGTGAGACAACTGCTCTTTACATACCTCATCAATGTTTGCTCAACGACAAGATCACTGCGTAGCCCAGCCCAGCACTGAAACAACGTGTAAACCATAAACACATTTTCGATAAACGTCTGGTAGCGTTTCCTCTAGAATCTGTATTTGCTGCAGATTAAAATTAGAAGATATCAGGTAATTGAAGTACCCAGCTGCAGCAAAGACGGATAGACAATCGGACACTGCCTGCAAATGCATCAGCAAACACTCAGTACGATGCGCCTTGATCAACATCCTTGAAACGCATGTTGAAAAACATATTGGAATTATCTTACAATTGCTCACTTTCTCAATCATCACGTTTAAGTCAGTAGTTTTGCGGGTGTGGTGTCATGTGACGCCATGTTGAATTTCTATATTGCGTATAGACTAACATTATCTTTAATTATCTTATTGTGTTCATTGCAACCTGAAACATAGGTATATACACCAACATTATCACATTTGAGTGGATACTTACATAGTTATTATCATAAGTAGGTTTGGTCGGCCATCTTGACGTCCTTCTTGCAAAAAACAACTTTCCGGAGTTCTAATTTTTTTATACTTTGGAATTTTGATAATAAATGCCCGATATCGAAAGTTGATAGTAATTCCTATTCATAGGACAATGACAATGACTTCCTATAAAACAACGTAGGGGCACACGTGACAACATTCGTATGTCGGACCTCAAAGAAAGTACAGATTAAATTGTGGTCATAAGTTCCAAATAAAATATTGTAAGATATTCCAATTTTAATAATCATAAGACAATTCATCCGTTTAAAATAATTGGAATTGAACGACATGACGATGAATACATGTAAAGTTTCATCAAATACGTATTTTTAATGTCGTGGACCTTGCGCGGGAATGACAAAATACATTGTACTAATTAAATGGCTATAACTACCTGCAAAATAATTGGACCGGAACGACCTGAACAGGATGCGCATGTCCACCATATAGGAATGCTGTATATCAAATTTCATCGAATTTTGATCATTCGTGTGTAAGATGTCGCGCGAAAACTAAAAGTTACATTTTATTAACAAAACGGCAATATCTCCATGCCAATTCACGGGTTCAGTCCTAAGTCTATAAGAACATTGTAAGGACAACATTGTAAAACTGATGTGGACTACAAAAATAATTGTAGACTGCATATCGCATCGTAATTTAATGTTATTCTTTAGCTCAAATACCAAATACCTATCATCCTGCTTTAAAATAGCTTATAATAAAAAATAACATTTAGCTTTTGTAAATTTTCTTGACCTTGTGTAAACCCAGAAATATAACATACATCGCCATTAACCGGCTATACTATTTATATGAGCCGCGTCATACAAAAATGGGTATTATGCCATATGCTATCAGCCAAGCTCACATAGCAGCGCTAGGTTTCGTGGTCCTATCAGTGGACTGGGTAGCTCCTGACCAGATTGCTGGAATGCGCAGTCTTTTCTGGTGCTACGCTGTTCGCACATGGCATAAGACCCATTATCCCATGACGTGGTTCATATGGTATGTGTTAATTGAAACAATAGACATATTTTCTTTTTTCTTAATAAATATCCTTTTTATCTATCCGTCTCAGGGGTGGCGAAATCACACAAAAACTTTACTTGTCCACGGACAACAATTTAGGAAATTTAACTTGTC
>VMBQ01016892.1:0-11438 GCA_007657795.1 Dreissena rostriformis | reverse complement strand
TGAACAAAATGCTCGTCTTTATTTTTGTGGCACAATGTATTCTATATTAATTTCCCGCATTTATATCTATTCATACAACTCAAGAACACTAAAATGGAACATGAACACGTGTTGAATATATTGTTCTTCTAAAAAAGAGCTACGGCTATTGCTATAAGGATCACTGGGTTGTTTAATGGGTAAACTTTATTTTACGAAATAATTTACGAAATATTCTTTGATTTTGAATGTCAATGGGGCTTTAAAACATGTTAAAATAACACACAGTGAAATAGTGACATGCATATTTAAAATCTCTGCGAGAAGCATCACAAAATGCTCAGACATAATCGGTTATCAAATTAATTAATTTCATATATTCATTTCCTACACACAAAAAACATGAACCTCTTGGTTAAGTTCCCAGTTCGCACTCTCCGCTTCAACCATAATCGCGCTTCTGGTAATTCCATCAAAAATAATACGGTCGCTTTGAACTCATTATTTCAAATTTTCGTGACAGAAAATTGTGTTTTGCTAGCCCACTTTCAGTTTCCATGAGGACGCTTTGACAAGATTACAAACATTGCCGCCGCTTAATTCCTGCAAATTTTATTCCTTACAAAAAATCAAAACCATAGACATGATTTGATTGATATTTATGTATTAATTTAATTTTAGCATGACCTTGATTAGATTCCTTGAAACTGAGCCGTTTTTGTTACTCATGATCTGATACTATAGGTTCACATGTGTTTTATGCGAGTTGAAAAAAATCCAAGTGCCTCACAGAGTTATGTGCTTTGTCCGGACGAGTCTTGTCAACCACTAACGATATCCCCACTCACCCCATCCCTGGTTTAAATAATAACTATATACGCATTTAAAATATTCGCTTCTTAACAAACAGTCAGTCAATGCGGAAAGTGTCGTTTCAGATTAGTCTGTGCGAAATGCGCAAGCACTTCGTTTGTCTTTTACTTAAGAGTTATCATTTTTTAATCCATTTATGCCTAGTGGACTCTCCAATCCTTCTAAATTGGATCAATTTATTTCCCAAATAAGTAAGTAGGGTATGAAAAGAGATACTACAGATCGTTTAGCAACGATGTCAACTGCGTATTCAGCATGAAACAATTGTNATCTGGCGCAATACCACGTAATTTATTTGCGTGTGATGCAGATAAGAACATAAAAAAGGCATTCGCTATTTTTGATCTCATACATATAACTTTTGATCGTTCATAACATCGACCACAATCAACGCCGTATATATTTTTTAAAGATATTTCTTGTAACTGCTATTTGCATGCATGGATATGAAGACCGTTTGAACGTAAAGTTTGAAAAAATATTTAAGAAATGACGTCTAGCTGTTAATTAACAGACGTATTCATATATAAATGACACATATTTTTGTCTTTGAGAAATGAGTAAAGAGTACTGATTTAGGTTAAGGAATTTACATCGTACGAATGTAAATGTACGGTAAGGGAAATATTAAACAAACAGGATCTCACGCAGTGTAGTGTCCGCGAAAGTTCGCCAGCCCTCGGGAAAAAATCAGTTGAACTGCATCAGGACCAGGAAAACAGAATATACTTGACCGGTCACCTATTCAGGCCAAGTAACAATTTTAAGTTGGCTGGAAAGGATATTAAGAATTATGCCAGGAATAGATTACCAGACTTGTGAACAGGAATATTTATTGGAAGTTTTGGTGTAGACAGATCATAACAGCAATGTGATGCAAGATATTGCTATACATTTATTCAGTGTTGCAGAGAGATGCGGAAGCATCTGTCAAACGTTCTTTTAGATTAAATGATCTAAAAGTATCTACAATTTCACAGTTGTTTAAACACGAATCATAGTATTTATTGTAACGTATTTTTTTTCTATACCCTTAAACATGTTCAGGTAGACAACAACGTTGTACATTTGCAATGTAAACAATAATATATATTTTTTATTTATTGTTTGTAAATACAATAATCACTCGTTCTCATGGCAATTGGGATTTTAGAAACAGAAAACACAAAAAAATAAAAGTACTGCAGTTTCTATTTTTTTCTGTTATTTTTTTACTATGACCATCTAAGAACATTAGGGAAATACGCTGGCATCATCATGCATTTACTTTTATTGAAGAAGCTTGCCAAGTTGAACCGGTTAAAGGTTCATTTTTACTCTAATGGAATGCCCGAGACATTCTAGCCATCAAATATAATGCACTGAGTTGTTTGTTTTGTATAGAAATACAAGTATTTAGTAACTCTTTTTAGAAAATTAACTAATCGAATTAACGTAAATCGAAGACACAATCTTCCAATATTTCATACAACTTTCAGAAATAATATTTAAAGATGATCATTAAAACAAATTGAAATCGACTTTCTGTCTGTTATGCCGATAGGTCGAACTTCAAATTGTGCGCTGTTGCACACAACGGTTTCCCTTAAAGGTATTCCTTTCATTTTTTACCTTTCATGTATGTATAAACAGAAACGAATACACTTAAGGACGATATCTACATATATTTAAGTTGAGGTAAAGTTCAATCTTGCAGGTAAAATGTCTCGAACATTTCACGGATAATCACTCAGAGAATATTTAATTATAAGGGCATTAAATCGTACAGAAACATAACAATAATATATTTTGCTGAACTTTTTAATAATACAAATCAGTATTGTAAAACACTGGAACAAGTCTGATAACTAAGAACAGAAATTTTCGCCCATTTCCTTATGCTTAAACGACACCATAATACAGAAGTCATTATAGTTGTGCGTTTACGAAGCAAGCATACACATTTCATGGTTTATATGGGCACTTCAACAACAACAATCAAACAATTGAACACTTTTAAACAGTTTCTGATAATATCTTACCAGTAATAAAAAAATTAAACCGAATCGAACATTTCATACAAATGTGTCGAACATTTCAAAACTAGATTTCAGCATTTACAACATCGGCAACAAATCGTCACATTTATTCTGTGTTTGTTTTTGTGTTTAAAATGACACTGCATATTTTAAGTATAAAATTTAATGAAAAAAACAACACATTCTACATAACATACAGACGCCGACAAAAACATATGATTATGTGCAAAAAAAAAAAATAATCAGATGGATCTATGAATCCAATGTTAACTTTTTCAAAACAGTTTTGAAGTTGTACGCGACATCAAATCTAAAAAGCCCCAATGATATGTTTTGATAAATATAAAGATGTAGTTTCAAAAATAAACACAAAACCTTGAATTCTACTTTTGAAATGTTCGATACCCGATACTGTTTTATGCATTATAAATGCTCACTAAACATTATCATCAATGAAATACATGAACAATCAATATTCAAACAACAGTTAATAAACTGCATATCATATAAAAACCTTCAAACACCAAGGTAGTGCAAAATCAACAGCAATGGGCTCGAACATTTCAGTTATATATACTGATTACTATCTACAATCTTGTATCAAAACATGACTTAACCATTGCTTTATCAGATTCTGAGATCAGAAACATTTTGTTTCGTTTGGACTTTCCGGTAGCAGCCGGAGCATCTATTTTGCACAAGATAGCCGATCTCCCAAGCCATAATTTATCTTTTATTGAAGGCCACTGAAATGTCTTTTTCTTAAACTCCATGAATGAGATTTCTACCTCGTCGTCATCGTCGTCAAGGTCCGTCACTTTACCGATGTACCAATTTTTATCATACACTGCAGCAACGAAGTCATTGACAGAGATTGAGAGGTAAGGGGACTTTGGACAATCAGCGGGATTACACTCACAATCATCTGTTTGAGTGTCAAACACAACCGTGCTAGAGGTACTTGGGGTTGTGGGGAAAGCGTTAGGGTCAGCGGCCTGTGTTTCAGGGGACTGGGTTTGTGCAACTGGGATATTAACCTTTCTGGTGGGTCTCGGATCAGACCATTTGCCACATGTATTAATATCATGGATACAGACAAGACAGCAACAGCTTGTTTCTCTCACACGTATTTGTGAATTACCTATACCAACAACTGCATGTACTCTCATGGTTCCTGTGACGGTCTTAAGGGTATCACAAGTAGCTTTCAACGACTCGCTCTTCGCGTTAATATCCGCGTCTGATACATACTTAAATTTTACATTTGAAATGCTCGACTGTACAGCCCAACTATAAAAGTCTGTGGCATCCTGTATGACGACTTTTCCGGATTTCATTGCGATGTCAGCCATACGTTTAACTGTACCCCCAAGACCGTCACAGGGCCCCTTCCCATGTCCTGCCTCAAAGTAATTCCATATCGCATGGCAATTGTACAAGGATTTGTGATTCGCAACGAAATCAAACATAGATTTGTTTCGGTACTGGCTTGTCGGACTGTCTGTCCAATAATGGACAGTCGACAAGTCAGTAACGAGACTCTTCATGTCTGGCATCATTGCGTCAAGAAATGTCAAAACAGCAGCAGAATTGTGCGACGCTGTATCAGAAACTATAACATAGCTTTGGTGTTCTAGATCAGTGCCGTTTCTGAAATAGCAAACGATGGGATGTAAAGTGACACTTGTCTGGTTCCAATAGGCAGTTTGGACTTCGTCCAAACTTTTGCATGAGTAGTTTTCCGCAAAGTCCATGTGGACTAGAACATGCTGCGCTGGTAAATTTTGTTTAAGATATCGTATCTGCTCATACTGAGCAGTCATTCTCTCTACATGCTCTTGAAATTCTTCTCTCTGTTTTACAACCTCTTTTAGAAATGTACCCTTTTCTACAACTGAAGTCACGACTCGTGTGACACTCTTTGTGACATCTTTATCTTTTATAGCGACTCGTTTCCATTGGGGCCAACTAATGTTATCTTTCAGCTTTTCTTCTGCTGAGGCTACACTGAACTCTTCCTTCACAAATGATTCGGGGTTTGTACATGTACAAATACCTTCATTGTGCAAAAGCTTCACAGTTAGCGACATATTCTGGTGTTTGATACACAGACAGCTGTTCCTTGTTATGAACTCACATCGTAAGAGGTGTTTTGGTCTTATCCTGCAAAACGTGGACAAAGACACACTTGACTCTGGATTTTCGGACAAGTACTTCATGTGTAGGTTCTCTAGATAGTCGGTTAATACTCTCGTCTGTTTGGTTTCTCCATTTTCGTTTTTTCTCTTGTCCGCCTTTCCGGGTTGAGATCGGCTATTGTCATCACGTTCAAGAAATGTCAAAACCTTCTCTTCGTATTTTCTTGCAAATCGGTCTTTTGCTTTTTCTAGTTTTGACTCTTTGCTCTCCCGCATATATCTTGACATTGTGTTCTTGTTCAGTCCTGTTCTCGAGCACACCTCCTTTGCTAATCTGTACTTCTTGAGAATGGCACTTGATATTAACGAGTAAGTGCTCTTGACACCCTGTTTCGACTGAATTTGCTTCTTTGCTTTTAATTGACTAGAAAATAGTCCACTAAGAATTAAGTCCTTTCGCACAACACCCTTTTGTTGTTCGTCCAGCTTTGCTTTCTGCATTACTGCTTCTGCTTTTGATCTTGGTGTCATTTCTACTGTTTTATCTTCTCTATCGTCTAACTTTGATGGTGATTGTTCTTTTGTAATTGCTCTATCGGATTCTTTTGACTCAACTTCTTGCTCCGATGTTTTTTCATCGCAGTGATGTATTTCCATGCAGTCTCTTGGTTGTGTTTCATCTTTTCGAACTACATGCTTGGTCGTTAATCTTAATTTGCCGAGTCCTTTAACATTTGAGTCTAGTCTCTTATTCAACCTTTGATTTCTTCTTTGTTCTGTTCCTAGTCTTCGGCGCAGTGTTGATGATTCAGTTTTAAGTTGTGCTACCTGTTGCTTCAGTCGTGATATTTCATTTCTTTTCCTTGCTTGTGACCCACGACGCCGATTAGGAAAAGGAAGCGCGACACGTAAAATGTTACTTCCAGCATCCACGCTTTCATAACCACTTGTTTCATCAGTTGATCCGTCGACCTGCTGTTGCTCTTGGTGATCTAGTTGTTGTTGCTCTTGAGCTTTTGCCTGCCTCTTCTTATGTCTGTGTATTTGTAATGTTAATAGGTTTCGTTTGTTTCTCTTTTTTCGCTCTGTATCGGACAATGCCGAAGACGGTATGTAACTTTTTCTTCTTCTTTCTCTCTCTTTTTTTAAGTACCCCTCATTGTCCTTCTCTTTTAATCTCTTCCTATAGTCCCGGCAAATTTCAGCCCTAGACTTCACCATAGTTAACTGAAAAAAATAAACCAGAGAATCATTTTCAGAAAATCGGCAAACGTTGAAAAATATATCAACTCTTTCGCTTATACTTTTTAAATGATTTGAGCAGGACAAACATGCTTGCAAGAATACCAAATTGTCGCAAAAAAGCTAAGCTAATATGCGATAACTATTCAAAAGAATTAGAAACCGGCAATGCAAAAAGTGACCCTGTGACCTAGTTTTTAACCTTGCATGACCCATGTTCGACCTTGACCCAAAAAGCATAAAGATACAACTTCTGACTAAGTTCGAATGAAAAATATTAGAAATAAGAGAGTGGAAACCATGGTGAATGGCTAATCAGCACCGTGACCTAGTTTTTGACCCAACATGACCCACATTCTATGTTGACCTAGATATCGTTTATACACAAATTGTGTCCTAATGTGATGAAGATCGGATGAAAACTATTTGATTTAGAGAGAAAACACTGTTGTGGACTAAGCCCGTCGCCCGCCGCCCACCTCCACACAAAGTGTGTTCCAATGGCATGACCAATTTTAACTTGGGTATAAAACAAGGCATAATAATAAAGGCAAAGTCTTCCCTGTTGAGTTGATGCATAATTTATGATGATAGTACTATGGAGTCTTGAATAATCACTATTAGATGCAACGGAAATGTTCGATACATTTTTTAAATGTACGAGACCGTAGTATGCCTAGTTCTCATCATTTCGTGCCTTCTCATTGGATTCGTGCTCTATTAAATACGTCATTTTCGCTGTCACCAAATACTGCACGTGTCCGGATTCTATTCAAGGAGATCGAGCGTTTATAACTGTCGAGTATTTTGCCGTGGAAATGCGATTTAAACAGGTAAAGTCCCACAAAACATAAATATATTGCTTAAATTGTGGTTAAAATGATAATTGTATCGAGTATTATTGCACTATAAACCACCAACACTTAAAAACAAACGAGTTTCCAAACTCTCACTACAGCTGGCAGCCATTTTGTTATGTATCTGTAACGAAGTTAACGCTCTATTGATTTCGGAGCGCACTGAGGTTCCCGACGGGGAATCGTATCTCACTTAAAAACATGCATAACGCGAAAATGAATTAAAATTCAATTAACACGTTCGCATTGTTTTATAGAATTTATTTATTTTGTTTACATTCCCAAAACAATGTTACCGTGGTTATTGTTACATTACAGATTGAAATATTCCTTTTTTAATTGTTGACATTTTTAATTTTTTTAACATTCACGAATAAACAAAACATCGAAATTTTAGCTGGTCGAAAACATAAATTCGTTTATTCGTCGTCTGGTTTAATACAAATAAATGTTTTCAGTCGAATCCTACCAAATTACCGGATAATAAATACCGTAGATACAGCCCAGAATCCATCAAAAATGCATATGCTGCGGTAAAAGAGAAAGGGATACCCGTAAAAAGGGCCGCGTTGATGTATAATGTGCCAATTCAGACATTAAGAGATCGCGTGAAAGGGAAAGTTGATCCGTTCAATATTGGTCTGGGATCTGATATGATCTTTACAAAAGAAGAGGAGACAGGTTTAGTAGAACATCTGGAATGTATGTCCCAGCTCGGATATGGTTACACCAATGTGCAGGTCCAGCACCTGGCTGGGGAATTGGCCGAACACTTAGGCAAACGCTCAACTAACAAGCCACTGAGTATTAACTGGTTGTACGGCTTTCTGAAAAGATGGAAAGAGAGGCTCTCCTCCATGAAACCACGGGCCCTGGATAGTGGCCGTGCTAAAAACTCAACCCCGGAGATCTTACATAACTACTTCAAAAACCTGGGGGAAATAATGGAAAAACACAATCTGTCTGACAAACCCCAGTTCATCTATAACATAGATGAAACTGGGATACAACCTGAACACAGGCCTCCTAATATCATCGCTGCCACTGGCAGTAAGCCACAGGCTGTTACCTCACCCCGCTCAACTACCACAACGTTGATTGCAGGCGCCAACGCAGCCGGAAATTACATACCACCATTTTTCGTCTTTAAAGGAAAACGGAGCAACCCTGAATTAATGAACGGCTCTTCACCTGGTTCAAAATTCGCCATGTCGGACAGTGGCTGGTCTAATGCCGAAATATTTCAGCATTATTTGAAGGAACATTTCCTCCCAAATGTATGCAGGGGTACAACAGACCAACAGCCGATACTAGTAATTTATGACGGCCACTCATCGCACGTTTCTCGGCAGCTTACTGACTGGGCCAGAGCACAGAACATTATCCTCTTTGTTTTGCCT
Organism: Dreissena rostriformis; assembly: GCA_007657795.1. Classification (NCBI taxonomy): domain Eukaryota; kingdom Metazoa; phylum Mollusca; class Bivalvia; order Myida; family Dreissenidae; genus Dreissena; species Dreissena rostriformis. The sequence goes on along the minus strand of VMBQ01016892.1, from coordinate 2,931 downwards.
GCCCACACATCGCACATCCTGCAACCTCTGGACGTGTCGATTTTCGGACCATTCAAGTCATATTACTACCGCGAATGTGCCAGGTATATGCAGGAGAATATTGGGGAAACGGTATCTAAGTACCTGATGGCAAAAATTGCGTGTAAGGCATATCTAAAGGCCATGGTCCCAACCAACATTGTTGCAGGATTCCGCAAAACTGGCATTTTCCCGTGCTGCCCAGAGGTTGTTCCAGCAGATAAGCTGTATCCCAGCGAAGCCTTCCGAGAGACGTCACCTCTTCTCAAAATAATGGAAATAAAATCCGGAAAAGAAGCGGTAGAAAAGTACCTCTTGTTGAAGGCTGACAAGAAGTTAACATGCGTCTGTCAGGCCCCAAACCAACATAAAGCCAAAAGCACGAAACCCAAACCAGGGGGGAAAGCTATAACAGAGGAGGCGTTTGCTGAGGAGCTGCTCGCATACGACAAGGAGAACGCGATTCCAAGTACATCTACAACCTCACCGCATGCTACAACGAAATCTTTGAAAAAAGGTAAAACATGCAAAAAGCGCCGGTCAGATCAACCTCTGGAATCTCCATCTAAAAAAAAATCCACTTCCATAGCAACAGATGCATTGTCCATTGATTCGGAGATTGAATCCGAACCTGACGAAAAAGACCTGTGCTGTGTCTGCAGGAAAATGTCTCCACCAAACTTCCGCGACTCGCCGTATTTGAAAATCCTCACTTGGGGCGAGTGCGTCGTGTGCAGCCACTGGGTGCACTTAAAATTCTGCACAAAAACGCGGGTTGTTAGGAGAAACGACCATTTCGTATGTCCTCATTGTGAAGTTTAGTTTGGTGGCAAAAAGGACATTGTTCAATTGTTTATTTTTTCAATGTTAAACTTTCGTTTATATAAGTTATTTTTACGTCTAAAAAATATTTAATTTAAAACACAATTAATTAGTTAGTTAAAATTATTTACATCCCTGCTCTCATATGATATTTTATATTTGAAAAAAAATCGCTACCATCGTTTAATACACATTCCAGTGAGTCTAAGAAAAAGTACAATACAATATGTGACTTAAAAATAAATTTCCCCACTGGGAGCCCCATTTAGAACGCGATCAAGCAAGGAGCACGAATCCAATGAGAAACTTCTTCTGGATGATGCAGATCATTGACCTTCACCTTCACGGGGTAAATATTTAGTAAATATGTAAACAAACACGGGTTTCTTTGTGTTTTATATTGAAATAGTATTTTATTTATGATATAAAAGTTAAACACTGCTAAAAATACTAGCCATTGTATGCGCATGCGCGACAAACATAGTTAAGGGGCACGAATGTACGAGAACACAGCATATTGGTGCGTACCGTTTTTACTTCTATACCTTGTTCATATTTAATATACTTCAAGTTGTTTTGTGATTTAAAAAATGCAATTTTTATTCAAGGAAACCCTGTGTTTCTTTACGATTATTTATAATTATTAATTGTAATATTATGTTGTGTTCAACAGTTTACAACCTATATAAATCGATTCATGTGACACAACTATTCAGAGCACTACAACCATACATTGCATATCAGTAGGCATTCAATCCGATTACAATATAACTTTGATAAAACAAAATTCAATGCACAGCCTGTTTTCAATCTGGTTGAAATTCTTTTATTCTATATATATGTCTACTTTTGAAGAACAAATGCCATCCGCAGTATTTTAATGGCATTGTTTACTCGACGAAAAGCCGTTTCCTCAATCCTAGCGACTTAGGTTTCTGACATATGTATTAATTATTATTTTTCGAGATTATTAAACATAAACAAACACAGACTATTGAACTCTATTTGGCAAATACACAACAACAAAAACATCATACTTATTTTTATAAAAGATAATCACGTGTAAGTATTATTTGACCTAAGCTGACACAAACTCTTTATGAATGAACACATAATAGGAACAAAAGAGGAAATACAACATACGTAATGTGTTTCTTACATGATAAGATAAGATATTTTACATGAAATTGTCGTTGACGCGTATTATTTATGGTTTATTCTTGTGTTCATCGGTAATAAACCCACGCTGAAACATAGAATGGTGAAAAGTTCATGGCAATATTTGTAATACAAAAAATGATACATCTTCAAACAAATTGTCATGTGTTATTACTTTTACCAATCGCTACTATTTTATACAACCAAAGAGACTGGGGCCTACAATAACAGAGCAGTACACACATCTCACAACTGAACATAACAAACTGATTAAAACTGTTGTAACGCCTCGAAACGTCAATCCAAAAAATGCAGCAATATGAACTTCGATGATAAGGAGACACGTAACAAGATGCTAAGTTATTCGATTGTTTCTTAATATATTGCCATTGTTGCATTTTATGTTGAAATGTATTGCATTTTAAGACAATGTGTACGACAATAAGTGGTATAAATAGGATTATCTAGTATGTGCGTGATATTTTCCCAATAATAAAGTATAACCTAAAAGACCAAAATTGTCATATATGAATATTAAATAAGGCATTCAATACAATACTTAAATCGTTAACTTGACAACATGGCTTTTATCTTTCAATCAGCCAGCAATGAGTGCAAAAATAGTATAGTTTATAGTTTATATAGTTAGCACTTGCTAAAAAGGCATGGTGAAAGGAATGCGGTGGGATGTCAAATTACAAACACAATCGAACACATGGCATGACATCTGCCTACACAGACAAAAGGCAAACGAATGATCAGTGAGCTGCGAATAGGAAATGCGCCTGTTGCCACTAGCTTGATTAAGTCGCCTGATGTGTACGGATGTGTACGGATGGATTTTATTAGTTGATAAAAAAAACGATAAATTACTATCGTAATAAAGTTCGTTATATTTAACAGCAACGATATGATTATCCGCCACCTTCATAT
>VMBQ01016890.1:0-10976 GCA_007657795.1 Dreissena rostriformis | reverse complement strand
TCATCCGCGACGTAATAAAGCCTTTAGCGACTCAGATAAAGTTCAGTCTTCATCAAATACATTCAAATATGAAATGAATAAACGTTGAACATGCCCAATATTGCATGTGTATATATAAAGAAGACAAAATAACAAATAAAAACAAATTTATTTGTTAAACCACTGACTTATTTAAGCATGATAAATTCACAATGTTTTCCCAAAATGAGCTGTTTCATCGAAGCAAAAATTCCCAAAATGGACAATTTTGTCGATAAAAAATTCCCAATTTGGTCAGACTCCTTTTCCCAAAATAGGCAGAAAAACCCGTGGTTTTATGGACCCCATTGGAAATAAGCTTTCAGCTTAATGGGTTATCCATAGGTCTTAGCATTCATGCTCATATGAACCTACTTTAGTTAAAGAACCTCCATATTGGTAAAAGTATGCATTCAGCAACGTTTAATTTGATGCCTTTAAATTGTTTTTTTTTAAAAAGCCTAGTCATAATTCTTTGAAATCTGTGATATATTCTTTGTCTCATGTGTTATAAAGAAATGGGCCACGCTCAGGGAAAACAGGGCTTTGCGTGCGTGCCTTAAGGATCATCCCAGATTATCAGCAGGCCTTTTTCTGTCTTTTTGGGGAAAAAGTACCTAGCAAAATGGGGATTTTTCGAGTCGTGAAATCTTCCAAATGGGGAAGAATTTTCATCGACAAAAGCTTTATTTGGGCAGGGGGTTTTACAGCCATTTTGGATAAAAATGATATAAATTATGGTTATATATTTTGTAGGTTGTTTAAAAAATAAAATTGAGCTATAGATTCTAATAATCATAAGTCATAAGACACTTCTTTCTAAAAAAATATTTTATATTTGGCATGGGGAATGGGTCCGACTATCGGACCCGTGAGATAGGCAGAAAAAGACCTGATCAGTCTGCACAAAAATAATAATGATACTTTCTGCTTTGATGGAATTTGTTCTTTAATGGAAGTCTCTTCTATACAAAAATACAGTCTAAGTGAAAATTGTTGTCTCTGGGGCAAGAATGTTTTCATGCACATGCATTTATATAAGCACAGTTTTTTCTAGGGACTGGCTCAAATGTAATGCATATACAACAGATCTTCTTTCAACCCTTGATAAACTGTCATCTAATTCAGAGAGTTATTGTGCTAAATAACAAATTCATAGATTCTTCATAGGACCTCATTTCCATGTAACATAATTGAAACTCTTATACTAGTTTTAAACCATACTCATAATTCTACTGTATAAAATAACAGAAAGAATGAATGCAGGCAAGAAATCTCAAACAGAAAAAACATAGTGCTTAATTCTGTTCACTATATAAACATAGTACATGTACACTAGGGCCTCAAACGCAGGTCGACACCTGTTTGTTGTCGTGAAGACGCGGAGGCGACCTGTAAATAAACCTTGAATACACACACTGGGGCCTCAAACATATAACAACATACAGTGGCCAGTCTGGTAACAATTTATGCTTGCTGTGCTATCCATTCACTAGTAATTAGGTACTAAGCCAGTCACTCAGCTTGTTCATTGCCTATTATCATGCAAGCAATTGGCATTCACAGATGGCATTGCCTAAATCATGAAAGCTATTGGGAGTCGATCACCAGCTGCCCTGAGAGTTCAAGGCATAAACTAACATTAGTTCACAGGCATGGTAGACAGTCCAGTGGTAATCAGTCAGTATGAGTGTTATGCATCATTAGTTCACAGGCATGGTACACAGTCCAGTGGTAATCAGTCAGTATGAGTGTTATGCATCATTTATTGGTAGGGCTACAGAGAATACTACACAATTATTCTGTATTGCTTTCAAATTATCAGATCAGTGGTCATGCAAATTGAACAGACAGTATGTCAAGACAATGTAAAACATTCTAACATCATGTCTGCTGATATTTTCATATACATGTACATGAAGAGTGGTGGCACATGTAGAGCTCTAAAACAATGCAGAAACAAGTCATAGACTTTCCACAGCATCATGAAATCTATTTCTAATTGATATTGCACAAATAGTTAACAAATTATGGTAAATTTAGGGTCTGACATGAGTTGTTATTTTAAACCATATTTTATTAAACAAGTTCGGGAATTTGGTTATTAAGCCATTCTTTGGCAAGCCTACTAACAAATTTCCTGGATGAGTTTAACAAATTATGGTATGAAATGACAAGTGTCAGATCTTTTTATCAAATGCTGTTCTGACAATTAGCACAGAAAATTGATATTTTCATTAACTTCATGATAAAACTGGAAAGTTACAACGTCATTTGAGCAAAATAGCAATATGCGATTGGTCAGTCAAACAAAAGGTAGCCACTAAAAATGCTCAAAAAGCTTTATTGCACATGTTTAAGATAAAAAAAAATAGTTATGGTCATATTACATAGAAAGTATGGTGTAGCTTGTGATAAATAATGTTCTCGTGATCATTAGAGGAATATAACTGTCCATTATTGTATAGTTCATTATAATCTGATTCATTTTATTCATACCATGTTTTAGAAATCTCCATCATTATAGATAAAAGATGAAGATTCTAGAAACAGTCAATTCTCATTTAATCATATTTTATAGCTCAATTAACAACTTGTGATGATGAGCTATTGAAGAACTCGAGCTAACGGTCTATTAATTAAATGCCTTGGCACCAGAACTCTGATTTTTTTTTTTATTACTTCATAAATGACTTTGAGAGGAAAAGGGAAAAATATATTGCAAACTTAATTGTCTGTCTGGAATCAGATGTGTTGTTTGAACTCAATAGCTTTCCCTTATAATTTTCATGGCTTTGAACTGTTCCTAGGGCAAAGGCAGGACATTATTATAAGTTATGTTAATCTTTAGAGTTTTAAAACGGTGGTAATGAGTTTGTGCTATAAACCATTACATAATTTATTTATGACTAATTTTATCATAAACAACATAAAGGGGTTGCTATCTTTATGTTCATAAAATTGATAATTCTTATTTTTCATTTTAAAATCTTCCTTTGCTTCTTGTCGTTATTGTTAAATGTATGTACACTATACCATTTTACATTTGATTTAACGTATTGATTGTTAATATAGTACGGGCATTAGTACATTGTTATTAAATTCATAACAGATAAATGTAAGCCTTAAAAGAGAAAATATGCATTGTTTTAATACTAATAATACTAATTGTAATAATTTAACAGGCAATACAGTCAATATACATACAGATTAATACATGTATAACTTTGTGAAAAAACCTGCAACACATTTCAACATTGACATCACTATAGCCACTGGTATTGTTAGATAGTAGCAGTGTCAGGTTTACATTTAAATTGCCTTGTTTGCTCTTGGGATATTTGATCTATTAAATGTGTTACACCTATGAGGTTTAAGTTGTGGGAGTATGTGGGAGTAAATTTCATAAATCCGAACATTAACACTGGCCTGATTTGGTTATATGGTTTTTTATAAAGCTTAAGTCAGTTTAAAGGGACTTGTTCACATTTTATCAAAATGAGAATTTTTGAACTTTTTGTCACAGATTCAAGAAATAATTGAACTATGTACATCAGTGTGCGAAATAACATTTATACTGAAAATACACTTTCGTTTACGAAAAATCATCGTTGGAAATTGATAAAATTATAAAGCGTCTCAGAAGCGAAACGATCTAAAAAATTTGATTTCTTGTGTTATTGTTATATTTTGTAACAACACATGGATAGTTATACAAAGTATAAAATAAATGGCAACGCATGTGAAGACAGATGGTCAGGTCTGCACATAATGTAGTCGTAAAGACTCTTTTATTTACTTTTATTCTTGTTTTTATATTGGAGCTATTTAGTTCTGATGTTTATATTTATCCATTAAAAGCATTTAATGACAAACTTCAAAACATGCCAAAATCTGTGAACAAGGCCCTTTAAATGTACCGGGTACTGGATAATGACAGGATAAACCTTATGTACAGAAGTGTAGTATAGACCAGTATAAATTGCTTGGTCTTATTATAGTAAAAAAAAATGAGAAAATGTAAGAAATGTTCTATGAACAAACATGCTATAATCACGAAAAGTTATACATTGAAATATCTCCATACTTGAGATACTTCTGTGTATTGATACTACTGTGTCATCAAGGGATTAATATCTAAATTTAAGATGTCAAGTTGTCAAGATATCATATCAAACCTAAAGTAATGATACTGCCTTGCTTAAAAAATATCAATTGCCATACAAAAAGTATTATCCAACAGTTGTTTTCCTTCTTTTTGGGAAGACGGCTTTGGAATTGGTAATTTTATTAACATTTTCATATAAGTGAAAACACATTGGGTTTAAAAAAAATGGCAACAATATATTACAATGATCAGTTACACACCTTTACGCAGATTTACCGTATGGAACAAACAACCAATAGTTTTCAGACACTATATACTCTGTTTTTCAAATTATGTCTTTCGTGGACTAAAATTTCACATATTTTGATGGTACTTAAATTGGTCTCATTTCTGCTACTGCTAAATTTTAAGGAAGCAATAGTTGCTTCAGAACTTACATTTACGATTAAAGTGTGCGTGTATGATGTTTTATTTAATAATTATGTCCCTTAAGGCTTTGAAAAACAAGTAAAAGGTTTTCATTTTTGAAAATAATTAACGGTATTAAACTGACAATTAAATGGTTGCTAGTAATGTATTGTCAGATTTTAAACCAGGTTTTCCGAAGNGTGTAGTTAAGGAGAAAGAGAATCGGCAAAGAAACATGACAAGGAAAAAGTTGTTAACTGACAGTGTAGTTCAGGAGAAAGAGAATCTGAAAAGAAACATGAGAAGGAAAGAGTTGTTAACTGACAGTGTAGTTAAGGAGAAAGAGAATCGGCAAAGAAACATGACAAGGAAAAAGTTGTTAACTGACAGTGTAGTTCAGGAGAAAGAGAATCTGAAAAGAAACATGAGAAGGAAAGAGTTGTTAACTGACAGTGTAGTTAAGGAGAAAGAGAATCTGAAAAGAAACATGAGAAGGAAAAAGTGGAGAACTGACAGTATAGTTAAGGAGAAAGAGAATCGGCAAAGAAACATGACAAGGAAAAAGTTGTTAACTGACAGTGTAGTTAAGGAGAAAGAGAATCTGAAAAGAAACATGAGAAGGAATAAGTGGAGAACTGACAGTATAGTTAAGGAGAAAGAGATTCGGCAAAGAAACATGACAAGGAAAGAGTTGTTAACTGACAGTGTAGTTAAGGAGAAAAAGAATCTGAAAAGAAACATGAGAAGGAAAAAGTGGAGAACTGACATTATAGTTAAGGAGAAAGAGAATCAAAAGAGAAATAGTACTAGAAAAAAATTAAGATGTGATCACAGATATAGGCAAATTGAAAACAAGCATAGGCAAAAGAGACACTCAAGATTATCAAAATAAATTTCAAGCTGGTGTAAGTTGTCATGACATGACACACTTGAAAAGCAGGTTCATCTTTATAATGATCTGCTTCGAAGAGTCCAATAGACACTATCAAGTAATCTCTGTCTACTGCCATCCTCCTGGAAATACCAACAAAATATGTACTGCTATTGAAAACCTGTACAAAGAGAACATACCTCTGGTAATCGTTGGAGACATGAACATTGATCAAATACAGCCGTCAAAATGCTTGAAACTGTACGCATTTTTACAGAAGAGAATGAATGCTGTGCCAGCTCTGTGTGAAGAAACCACCGACTACCATTCCGCGCTAGATCACATCTACACAACAGAGATCAGCTATAAAACCGGTGTTCTAGAAGCTTTCTGGAGTGACCATAAAATGACATGGATTTCATTATTTATTTAAGGTTTTACCGGTAATAAATATGTTGGAGTTGCACTCTAAAAATAGTTAAAGTTAAATAGTAAAATAGTAATTATTTAACCCTTTACCAAACAACAAATTTTGGACTGTCCCAAATTGACAGAGGTTGCAGATGACAATAACAATTGTAATAGTATATAAAGAAATTGATTTGGTAGGGTAGAAATTTAGCAATTTTTCCTTTTATCTCAATGATTTCTATAGTATTTTGCAACAAACTCGTAAATCTCGTCACTGTTTGGTAATTGGTTAACCCTTTCACTCTTGTGGATGACTATTGGTGATTGTGTTTGTGGCAAATACATTATTCCTGTTCTGCAATTTTTTACCTGGACCTGTTGTTCACTTTCACATACACATCCAACAGTACATTGTACTTGGTACCTAACCATTACTTGTTGCTATGTTAACATTTACACTTGATGAGTAAAACATTTGCACTTCTTCAATAACATAAAACATAATAATTTTATAGTTTAATGAAGTAATTTAAACTAAACTTCAACACCCGTAAAAATTAGTCAGCAGAGAAGCTGTTTGAAATTGAAAACCTGGTTTTGTGACAATTTTGTCCCTTGTTATCCATTAAAAGCATTTAATGACAAACTTCAAAACATGCCAAATCTGTGAACAAGGCCCTTTAAATGTACTGGGTACTTGATTATGACAGTATAAAACTTATGTACAGAAGTTAGTATAGACCAGTATAAATTGCTTGGTCTTATTATAGTAAAAAAAAAATGAGAAAATGTAAGAAATGTTCTATGAACAAATATGCTGTAATCACGAAAAGTTATACATTGAAATATCTCCATACTTGAGATACTTCTGTGTATTGATACTACTGTGTCATCAAGGGATTAATATCTAAATTTAAGATGTCAAGTTGTCAAGATATCATATCAAACCTAAAGTAATGATTATAAACTGCCTTGCTAAAAAAGTATCAATTACCATACACAAAGTATTATCCAACAGTTGTTTTCCCTCTTTTTGGGAAGACGGCTTTGGAATTGGGAATTTTATCAACATTTTCAAGTGAAAACACGTTGGGTTTAAAAAAAATGGCAACAATATATTACAATGATCAGTTACACACCTTTAAGCAGATTAACCGTATGGAACAAACAAAACCAATAGTTTTCAGACACTTTATACTCTGTTTTTCAAATTATGTCTTTTGTGGACTAAAATTTCACATATTTTGATGGTACTTAAATTGTTCTCATTTCTGCTACTGCTAAATAGGAAGCAATAGTTGCTTCAGAACTTACATTTACGATTAAAGTGTGCGTGGATGATGTTTTATTTAATAATTTTGTCCCTTAAGGCTTTGAAAAACAAGTTAAAGGTTTTCATTTTTGAAAATAATTAACGGTATTAGACTGACAATTAAATGGTTGCTAGTAATGTATTGTCAGATTTTTTAATGCTGTAAAGTTGTATGAATAAAGAGTATTTGCTTGTTGAAATTTGTGTTTGACATGTTTCAGCAGTTCTGAATTTTACAGAAATGAAATGTATGTACTGTAATAATGAAGCTTATTGATATGTGTGTACATTGTGGTCATGATGCTGGATTGCATCCCAAAGTAAAATTATGTAAAATATTGGACTGAATTCCCTGTAGTTGTCGTTACATCAGTGTTCTCTATGTAATTGTGATATTTTTCCAAACGCATTATGCCCAGGACTTAAATCCCCCAGGCAGTTACAACTATCGGTAATGGGTTATATTTTCAGCATTTTTGCTTTTGAAAAGATATAAATTTAAGAGAGAAACTGACACTACATTGTATTTCTGAGGAAAATGCACTTAAATGTATATTCAACCACACGTTTTTCAGCAAAGGTAAGACTCATGGGAACTTGAACGTCTGATGCAAACTTTTCTGCAAATCATTAAATTTCCCCATAAAACCATCAGGTAACAGTATATACACAGGGGAATCTTAGTGAAGCCATCTAATGCACTCTATGATAACAAAAGCTGTTTGTCTGTTTTTAGCTCACCTGAGCACAATGGGCCTGTACCGCATTGGAGCACGCCTCATTCAGGGATTGAAACTGGGTCATATGAGCTCAAAAACTAGGTCACTAGGTCAAATATAAAGAAAACATGTTAAAAGTCACTTTTTTGGTCCAATCTTCATGAATCAGCTTGCATTTTTTTCAGAATAGTCTAGTTCCTTTTGCTCTCANATTTTAAAATCATTTGGCACATTTGTTCACCATCATTGGACGGTGTGTCGCGTGAAATAATTACGTCGATATCTCCAAGGTCAAGGTCACACTTTGAGTTCAAAGGTCAAAAATGGCCATAAATGAGCTTGTCCGGGCCATAACTATGTCATTTATTGTCATATTTTAAAATTATTTGGCACATTTGTTCACCATCATTGGACGGTGTGTCGCGCGAAATAATTACGTCGATATCTCCAAGGTCAAGGTCACACTTTGAGTTGTTCAAAGGTCAATTTTTATTTTTATTTTATTTTATTTTTTTTGGTTTGAAGGTCAAAAATGGCCATAAATGGACTTTTTTCAACTGAAAACCTGGTTTTGTGACAATTTTGTCCCTTGTTATTATATATTTTATTGACAGATCATAGTGCCTGTTAATTATTTTCAATCTTCATGAAACTTGGTCAGAACATTTGTCCCAATGGCAGAAGCTCTAAACTGGGTCACGTGAGGTAAAAACTCGGTAAATAAGTAAAAATTAAAGAAAAAGCTTGTTAACACTCTTACAATATCTTGGCCAATTTGGAGTGGGTTTAGGGTCCTTTGAAAAACATAGCTGCCAGGGGGCTGGGCAGTTTTCTGTATATTGTTAATAAAACTAGCTCAAAACAATTGTTCAACTGACATTTGGGCTCAGTTCTGAAATAGTTCCAGGCCATCAAAAAAAGGCCCCGTCGGGGCGTAGCAGTTTTACTTATATGGCTAAAGTAAATCCTTGTGATCACTTACTTGTAAAAGACTCATTGTTTGTCCAATCTTCATGAAACTTGCTCAGACAGTTTCTTGCAATTATAATCTTAGCTTTTATGTCTTCATTGAAACCATGTTGACACACTAAAAGGCACACATTTTGCCTAATCAGAATAAAAATTGATTAGAAGTTTGATTTTGTTGTACATGTAATGACTGAATAAGAAAAAACTGTATAAAGAGTTTTCTGCACAGACTAATTATATTGTTAATGTAATATTGATGTCCTCTATTTCAGTTGTCCTCACTTTCGAACCAGTTGACGTTGTGTCCGTGTGCAGCATTTTCATCTTCAACTGTTCTTCACTCTGGTAAGTCATGTACTGCAAGTGCACACTCCCCTTTTGGCTTAACGATTGAATGTAAGTGTTCTGCAACCTAAAACACAGCTATTTTGAAGCATAAAAACAGTCCTGCACAATAAAGCTGTCACCATAAAACAAACAGTTTTACAGTAAAACAATTTCTGCATAAAACATGCAGGTTTGCTGAATAAAATGCAGTTTTAAAGCAACAGTGTGTTAATTTTGAAGATAAAGAAGTTTATTAAACACATACACATGAAACAGTAGAAAAATCACTCAACACTTTTTCTGGAGGAGTCCCTCAGATTTAAATTCCTTCATTATTATTTGTATGCCCCTGGTAGGGTGGCATATAGCAGTTGAACTGTCAGTCTGTCCGTCCGTCCGAAAACTTTTAACGTTGGCCATAACTTTTGCAATATTGAAGATAGCAACTTGATATTTGGCATGCATGTGTATCTCATGAAGCTGCACATTTTGAGTGGTGAAAGTTCAAGGTCAAGGTCATCCTTCAAGGTCAAAGGTCATAAAGCAAAATCAAGGGAAGTAATAAGCTTTTTAAGGGAGATAATTTCTAAACCTGCCAAATGATATATTGAAATTTTATTTCAAAGCAGGGCAATAGAGGGCATTGTGTTTCTGACGAACACATCTCTTGTTAGGTACATCATCTGAATAAATGCATAGAAACAAATATCTATGTTAGCTTGAGCAGTTTAATAAAAATAACAAATGCTTACAGAATTATGCAATCGTAAAAGGTAATCTATTGATAAAAAATTATTTAAAAAAAAACAAATTGCTCCAGAAATTAATGTTAAGTTTTAGCATGGGTATCTTCTAATCAAACCATTTCATTCTCAATATACTTCATTTCTTCACCTCTTGTCGATACAGGGTAGCTATTGAAAATATTCAGTCATCCATCCATGAACATGTTGATATTAATCCAGGGAAAGCTTTCAGCTCAGTCAATACCATTCTAAATTGAAAATAGTAGCCAGAGGCTGTGTCTGATACAAATTTTAAATACCCAAACAAACATTAATGGCACACTGTATCCCAGGCTTATGAATATTTCTAAATAAGACAGAATATGATAAGTTACTGTTCTTCTCTTATAATAAGAGGACAAAATACGTTTATGGGCATAAATAAGAGCACTAGATTGTCTCTTAGGGATTGTATTGCATTATTGACATAGGCAAACTATTCAAAGTACCAGACATATAATTGATATATATCCCCAATTGGGCTTAATTTAGGAACGCTGTAGCTACCAAATGGCAGCAATGTTGGACATTTATTTGATTGCACTCCGAAAACGTTTCAGATGTATCAAGAAGCACAGTTGGATAATTTACATAGCCAGTAAGTATTTCAAGTCCCAGGCGTAAAACAGAAGTCCGTTAACCTACACAGAGCTCCAGATACAAATTTGGTCCAATTCTTATTTACTCCCTATTTTAAAAATTAATTCTTATTTTGCCCACTATTTATAAAATTAATTCTTTACAATATATTACCAAATAATTTTGTATTCATTGTTTTTGACACATCAACAATTCAACATTTTGGTTTACAGTCTTGGAAAAGCCTGGCTCTACTTCTCAGTTTCTTGCTTTCCCATAATCGGACAGCTTTTTCTGGCTCAAATGACCCCAAATCTATCTTGCTCATCTGAATGTTGATCAGCACATTGAGACTTTCAGCTTTTAGAGAACATTGGTATTTGCTCTTAATTCTGTTTTGCAGGCTGAATGATCGATCACACTCTACACTTGTTACCGTGCTTAGGGTATTTGGTTCTTGAGCATCTAA
>VMBQ01016888.1:0-10585 GCA_007657795.1 Dreissena rostriformis | reverse complement strand
CGTGTCCATTGACTTAAAACAATCTACTATTTGGCGATGATAGGCTATCACTTGAAAACAACACCTATCTATTTTAGCGCGTCCACGGCTTTATTGCAGCAACAAAACGCTTTGACACATAGACATATATGTTCGGATCGACCTCCTCCCCCTGATCCCTTATAGGTGTGTGACAACACGAACTTTCTTTTTTTTTTTACATATATTTATAGTTTAGCATTACTGTTAACATAGTGGAAATTCATCTAGCTCGTTTTTACTTTGTAATAGCAACACAATGTCATACAAGGAATTGTGTAAAGATATTTAAACCGTAAAAAAACGACATGAAAATGTGATGATCTTACAATAGCATCCTTAACTACCTGATCCATATTTCATTTTATTCTCTAGTAACTCCAGCATGGAAAAGAACTCAAATAAGCATCGTAGATGCTTGTCTACTTATCCATGAAAGTTTTTTTTTCGTTTTTGATATTCACATGAATTTTATGTATTATACTTTGAACCAATAAATATGTTTAAACTAACACGCTCCAATGTTTTGGATTTTTGTTTAAGAATCTTCTAAATGAAAATGCACTCTACGCAGGAAAGTGTTATCCCTGATTAGCCAGTGCTGAATTCACAGACTAAGCTGAGACAATACATTACGCACATGCATTACACATAGTTTTTTTCAGAGCGCAATTAATATGTGTTACTCTCAGCTTATATGACAATCAGAAACCACCATTAGTTTCTCTTTTGTCATTTAATTTAAAAATATTTATATAAATAAAATTAAAAAAAAAACGTTTTGTTTAATCCAGTCGGGTTTTATAGTAAAATTGAAATTACAGACACTTACAGGAATGAGAAACTTCAAGAAAAACCACTCCAATTGTTTACAAATGCTTTACGATAAAAGCTGACTATTTTGTCCAGCAAATGTTAGATTCTGTTCACAAACTTGTCCATGTATATGTATTTACAAAATTTGACAAAATATTGATAATAATGATAAATGTTTTGTCATTACCCTAATACAGCCACAACTCTTTATCTTCCAACAAATGAAGTTTTAAGAAAAGTAACAAATGTTCCATTTGTTTTTATTTCAACAACATTCAAATAAAACATTATTTTCAAAATGTAATCTAAACATACTAATCAACATTGCTTAAATATTTGGGCTGTGCTCTGTGAAAACGGGGTTTAATGCATGTGCGTAAAGTGTAGTCCCAGTCCGCACAGGCTGATCAGAGACGACACTTTCCGCCTGAACTGGATTTTTGCTAAGGAGGGACGTTTTTGAAACGAAAAATATCATAAATGGGAAAATTGTCGTCCATGATTAGCCTGTAAGGCCTGAACAGGCTAATCTGGGTCGACACATTACGCACATGGATTAAACCCCCTTTTCTCAGAGCGCGGCTCATTTATAAAACTAACCAGAGTTATAAGTAGAGATGTTACTCTAAAACATTAATTCTTATGAAAAATAATTCATGCAAAATCACTTTAGACCCAGGGTCTTTGTTTTAATTGTATATTTTCCATTTTTTCTGAATCATTCTGAATGTGAATAGTAAATGCACCAGTGTGCAGGTGTAGGCCCATGGAAGACAGGCTCTGTATTTATGTAACATAATAAGTAATTTTTTAAATATTTTAGACATTTTAAGATCTTATTTTGGTTACTTATAATCTCCAGTTATATGCTTCTGATATTTTGCAAAAAAATCACACGGTTGACATGTATATATATTTGTTGTTTTTTCTTTGCATAAGGTTTAATGCATGTGTACACAGTGGCGTCCCAGCTCAGCCTGTGCAGTCCACACTGGCTAATTAGAGACAACACTTTCCGCTTTTATGATATTTTTCGTGTAAAGAAAGTCTCTTCTTAGCAAAAATCCAGTTGATGCAGAAAGTGTTCTCCCTGATTAGCCTGTGCGGACTGCACAGGTTAATCTGTGATGACATTTTACGCACATGCATTAATCCCCATTTTCACAGAGTGTGGCTTATATAGTTTTGTTCTGCACTATTTTATGTGTTATACACTTTTTAATAAACAACCTGTCATGTTTGAATCTCTATTGTTAACTTTTATCATAATACACCTTGGGCTGATAAATTTTCGTTGTGAATAATTTTTAAATTGCACGATGAGTGACAAAGTTACACTCCAAACAATATGGAACACAAGCGACCCCATGCATGGACATACACACGCACATACGTTCAACTATTTTGACTGCTTTAACAAACTTCCTGTAAGCGTGCTCGACATAAATGAAACTGTACATTTGGTGAGAAGTTTTACATTATAAAGAAATACAATTAATTTCTGCATGGATGTTATCAAAAAGCAAAATTCTAATATCCTTTTCAATTGTTTTATTATTTAAGTCAATTCATTCGATCAATGCTTTGCATTGTTTTCTTTGAAATCTTAATTGGACGTAAATTATTCTATGCCAGGAAAATAATGCTCACTAGATAGACCTAACCATAGCAAAGTACTGAGTGCATGCAATTGTTGTCCCATGGTCAGCATTTGTACAAACACTGTTGTCAGGCCTGTTTGGTGTTTCACCTTGTTTATTTGCCAAGATATTGCCAAAACTGTTAATATATTTTATTCTCAACAAGAAGTGGATGTTGAGACCCAAATATAATGTCTTCTAGCTTGTGTGTGCATACTATAAATGTTTGTGTGCAGACTGAATCTGGTTCGGAGAAACCTAAAGTTTCCATACAGCTAGCTTGTGCATGCAAATTGCATATGTTGTTCATACAATATCATGTTTTATCAACAAAGTAGTTCGAAGACCCCTAATTCCCCTACCCCATGAAGTCGCTGTGGCGTAGTGGATATGGTGTCTGTCTGGCGACCGGGGGGTCATGGGTTCGATCCTCACTATGAGAGCGTTCTTTAGATTTCCCAAAAGAAACCAAGTACTGGTTCTACCCAGGAAACAGACTCGAGAGCGTTTCAATGACCCTTTGGCTTTCGATGCAATCAAGTCAAAATAAATAGGTTTAAGCTAAACTTACCTCCAGCGAGTGTATGCAGACTGTCCATCCACAGCCTGTCTCCCACCTCACATGGCGTCACCTCCTTGGCCTGAGACACACTGAGCCTGGGCAGCCACTTGAGGCCCAGCAACTCCAGCCCCTCGGAGAACGGCAGAGCGGCCGGCTGCCGACTGTAGGGCACCATTCCAAGCAGACACACAAAAGGAGGGTGGAAAATATGTCAATTCGAAAGATATGCATGGTAATATGAATTTTATTGTTATTTGAAAGCAGGCAAAATGTTGAAAGTCTTTTTATATAAAACTAAGAACCTTTTCCACTTGGCAGACACACACAAGGGGCAAATATGTCAGTTCCAAAGATATACAAGGTATGCATTCACTGTCAATGGAATGAAAAGTCTAGCCAAACAAATCTGAATTTTATTATTATTTGAAAGAAATTAAATGTTGCCCGCCCTCTTATATAAAAATGAGGATCTTGAGAGTCCAGTTCCAAGATGACAAGCGCAGGATTTAAGGCTTGTTTCAATTTTGACAACTGCATTCATCTCATTTGTTTTATAAATATATAATTCCTACATTTCCTTAACCTAAGTTGAACTACCTTTAAAGAGTTTGTGCGATTGCCATTTTCTAGGGAAACAGTTAGTTGAGTACCATACCATGTTACATGCCAAATATAAAATTTGTGCATTGGTTTTTCAAAGTAAACATGTGTTATGTATGCATTTTTGGCAAATTAAATAAATAAGGATACTGTACATGAATGATCCTCGGGTGACCCTCTTTCGCAGTCCGCACAGGCTAATCCGGGACGACACTTTCCGCCTAAACTGGATTTTCGCTAAGAGACATCATATAAACGAAAAAATCAATAAAAGCGGAAATTGTCGTCCCTGATTAGCCTGTGCAGTTCGCAAAAATCTGGGATGACAATTTACGCACGAGCATTATGCCCAGTTTTCTCAGAATACGACACATATAGTCATTTTACGTTAACCTAAAACTGACCGTTCTGCACGAATATTAAAAAGTACCGCTATGGTGAATACCGGTTATTGGTGTTCGTATTGAAATGAAATATGGGACAGAAGAAATATCACGCTAACTTAGTGTTATGTTATTAATCACATAAACCAAATGTATGAGGAGGAGGGAAAACGGATAGCCTTATCATACATTTTACCCACGTACCTTACCGTCTCTTCCCAACTCTCGCCCGCCCAGTCCCGGATTACCCATTAGGAAGAGTAGGCAACTGCCTATGGGCCGGCGACTTTTAGGGTCCCCACGAGACCGTGACGAAATACTTTTTTACTTATACTTTCTCATTCTATACATATATGGTGACGTCACTACGTTATTGTCACCTCTATACTAGGATGCATCACATCCCCTAGTTTGGGGAATTATGCTTCCGCCAAAGTAGTTCTGCGTAGGAATGAAAATGTTAATAATGAAAGAAACATCTTGTTTATTGTGTGATTAAAACGGAATGTTGTTTAAAGAAATGTTATTTAATTATGTTTAAATGTTATTTTGAATCTCTATTACGACTGATAGCGATTATCAGAAGCACGATTACCTGACCAACTTTCGCTTTCAATTTTCACTCGTAAAAGAAGTGCTACCCACAATTCCTTTCGCGTTAGTACACAGGTCAATAAGACCGGTGTGTACACAATGATACTTTCTAAGCCTAATCTTAATTCTAGGTAAATGGTTTATATACATAAATATACATACTGCAGTTTTCTTAAATTCAAAATCTAATAATTATTATTTCGTTTTAGCAAAACGGTAGTATAATGACATTTTCCACCTTTGAAAGGACATTGTCATATTGTATGTCTTGCCAAAAGTGACACTGGTAAGCTAATTTAAACAAGTGAAATCGACTTGGTACTGGCGTTCTAGTAGGCACTAGGCCGACTGGAGGCCTTGGGCATGGGCCCCAAAAGTTTCACTGCATATGGGCCTCCACGGTGCTAATCCGGCACTGCGCCCGCCAACCCCATCGTATGATGATTGTTTAGGGCAATGGACCAAATTTTAAAAGTTAGTACAAACCGGTAGCGATTTCAATCATTTTCATAAAGTTTACCCCCACCCACCTCCTCCATCCGCCAACACCGCCACACGATAATTGTTTTGTTCTGCACATTTAAAAAATATCTTCGGTAATCATTTCGTTTTCAAAGTATGTTTTCTTGTCCATAATGTCATAGAGCCATGAAACGATCATACGTCGACACAATCACATCAGCCGAAGGCATTGATTGTCTGTGGATGAAGTCAGCGGTGTAGAATCGTATTAAGCAATTATAATGAATCATAACACGACTATGATATTGCTATTTTGATGAATGTTGCTGAAATCAGCCATAGTTGTTATTACCCATACTGAAGGAAGTGCCTGTAATATGGCAACTTCTCATGCGCACTACACATGAAAACGGTCTAAACGAAGATTACATTTTGTTCAGTTCCCTTGGTATGTTTGCTCTGTTTCTGTTTCATTTTCTGTTTAGGCTGTTATTTTTACTGGATTTCTTACTAAATAATACTTGTCTGTCATAGTTTGTGATTGACACCCATATGTTATAAATTGTTATTGCGTACAACGGATCACCGTAGTTTATCGAATGGGGAAGTCATAGTGTATATGACGTCATAAAAGCGTCTTATTTCAACATGGCTGAAATCTTGTTTAGGTTTTTTATGCAAATTTGTATAAAAACGACAGTGTCAGCAATAGAAAATATAAATAACACAGGTACGAATTTTAAAGCTAATCTTAAGCTTAAGCATGTAAAATATAATATCATGAAGCTTTATTTGTCATTTTTTGCTGCAAAATTGCATATCAGGAAAGAGTTACAGTTCATTGACTTTGCTAAAAATCAGTTATACTCGGACCCCACTGTATCGCGGCATTCATTGTATCGCGCTATTTTTAAAACTCTAAATAGTTCGACACCACTGCCACCTAATGGTTGTTTACATGCGTAAATCCGTACTTTCGTTATCGTTTTGTCAAATTTCCAGTGAAACAAAGTTCCGGGTCGTGGTAAGTTAGTTTATTTATCCATCGGAAATGATTTTCTGATGGATTTCATCATTTTGTTGCAGAGTTCAAC
Source organism: Dreissena rostriformis (assembly GCA_007657795.1). Classification (NCBI taxonomy): domain Eukaryota; kingdom Metazoa; phylum Mollusca; class Bivalvia; order Myida; family Dreissenidae; genus Dreissena; species Dreissena rostriformis. The sequence goes on along the minus strand of VMBQ01016888.1, from coordinate 4,416 downwards.
ATTAAAAGTGTATAGTTTCTTAAAAACACTTGACAGTTTGCTTAGTTTGTTTGACAGCACGTCATTTCCGCTGTGAAAAATAAAACTACGATAGCGCAGAGGTGTCAAATATTTTCAGTTTGAATACAAATTTCAGCATAGATTTTTTAATGCAAGTTTTAGCATTGATTTGTTGCATTTCCATGCTTAAGAGTTGTAACTAATAATTTTATAATATTCCTCGAGGATTCAGGAAAGCATGGGCTTTATAATTTGAGTGATGAATAAAAACTTTGATTTAAAAATCAATGTTGCATTTTTAAGAATTGTGGAGACTTTTTTCTCTGCATTCAAAGCAAGTTATTTACGCTGTGTCTACAGCGCTACGGTCGTTGAGATAGGTCAGTATTATTCTGTGATATTTACATGTATTGTATACACCTTCATGTGGAGACGCGTGTATTCGGCTGCCTGAGCACTGATTGGCTGATATGATTACCAAGTATGTGATTTACAGCTGACATAATGTCTTTCATGTAAGGAAGGTGTGGTTATTGTTTGTCGCACTACACAAGCGTGAATGTGATGTACAAAGAAGGCACNGTTACTTTTTTTTTTCCCTTTTTAAATTGTATTCTTGTTTTTTAACTGCAGATTTTTAGGTCAAATGTTTGAATTTATCAATATAGAGCATTTAATGACATGCTTCAATACATGCCAAAATCTAGTGGACAGTCCCTTTAAGCATGTAAAATATAATAGCATGATGCTTTTTTTTTCATTATTTGCTGCAAAATTGCATATCAGGAAAGAAGGTTACATTTCATTGCCTTTGGCTTTGCTAAAAATCATTTACAATGCACAGTGATGTCATAAATGACAGTAAATAAGTAGATTTAAATGTCTTGAAGAATATGAATCGTTACTTAGTGATATAGCAGATAGGCTACATAAGGTTTGCGATGAGTCATCGATATAATTGTTTGCATTACGATACGATACGATAGAAAAATCACTCGAGATCAGTCTCAGAAATTCAGTTTCACTATGGACCTGGAAATAAGCTTTAGGCTTAATGGGTTATCCATAGGTCATTAGCATTCATGCGCATATGAACCTACTTTAGTTACAAAACTTCCGTATTGTTACAGGTATGCATACAGCAACAGCGTTTTATTTGATGCTCTAAAATTGGAATTTTAAATCCGCCTAGTCTTGAGTCTTTGAAATCTGTGATATATTCTTTGCCTCATGTGTCATATATTTGTATGTGCTAATGACCTTAAATTTAAATAAATAAATATCATTTCTAAAGGCAGTGATCTCTCAATGCCAATGTTTTATAAATAAAGCGTTAAGCATTATGAAGCTAATTTTAACTGTTCAAATATTGCTGTAATAATTTCGCCTGTCGACTCTCGCGTTTTTAAACGGTGTTACAGTAATGTTTAACCATTTATTATCAATTCAATGACNCTGAAGGAAGTGCCTGTAATATGGCAACTTCTCATGCGCACTACACATGAAAACGGTCTAAACGAAGATTACATTTTGTTCAGTTCCCTTGGTATGTTTGCTCTGTTTCTGTTTCATTTTCTGTTTAGGCTGTTATTTTTACTGGATTTCTTACTAAATAATACTTGTCTGTCATAGTTTGTGATTGACACCCATATGTTATAAATTGTTATTGCGTACAACGGATCACCGTAGTTTATCGAATGGGGAAGTCATAGTGTATATGACGTCATAAAAGCGTCTTATTTCAACATGGCTGAAATCTTGTTTAGGTTTTTTATGCAAATTTGTATAAAAACGACAGTGTCAGCAATAGAAAATATAAATAACACAGGTACGAATTTTAATGCTAATCTTAAGCTTAAGCATGTAAAATATAATATCATGAAGCTTTATTTGTCATTATTTGCTGCAAAATTGCATATCAGGAAAGAGTTACAGTTCATTGACTTTGCTAAAAATCAGTTATACTCGGACCCCACTGTATCGCGGCATTCATTGTATCGCGCTATTTTTAAAACTCTAAATAGTTCGACACCACTGCCACCTAATGGTTGTTTACATGCGTAAATCCGTACTTTCGTTATCGTTTTGTCAAATTTCCAGTGAAACAAAGTTCCGGGTCGTGGTAAGTTAGTTTATTTATCCATCGGAAATGATTTTCTGATGGATTTCATCATTTTGTTGCAGAGTTCATCATTAAAAGTGTATATTTTCTTAAAAACACTTGACAGTTTGCTTAGTTTGTTTGACAGCACGTCATTTCCGCTGTGAAAAATAAAACTACGATAGCGCAGAGGTGTCAAATATTTTCAGTTTGAATACAAATATCAGCATAGATTTTTTAATGCAAGTTTTAGCATTGATTTGTTGCATTTCCATGCTTAAGAGTTGTAACTAATAATTTTATAATATTCCTCGAGGATTCAGGAAAGCATGGGCTTTATAATTTGAGTGATGAATAAAAACTTTGATTTAAAAATCAATGTTGCATTTTTAAGAATTGTGGAGACTTTTTTCTCTGCATTCAAAGCAAGTTATTTACGCTGTGTCTACAGCGCTACGGTCGTTGAGATAGGTCAGTATTATTCTGTGATATTTACATGTATTGTATACACCTTCATGTGGAGACGCGTGTATTCGGCTGCCTGAGCGCTGATTGGCTGATATGATTACCAAGAATGTGATTTACAGCTGACATAATGTCTTTCATGTTAGGAAGGTGTGGTTATTGTTTGTCGCACTACACAAGCGTGAATGTGATGTACAAAGAAGGCACCAAACAGGATTTTAAGTTATGAATGTCGGATTATACAGAAGATTAAATGCGTGAAAAAAAAATAGTGTTCAAGGCTACCTCGTGAATTTAACTCGGTCGAGTAAAGGTCAAATGAATCGAATCCGGATTGACGCATACACCTTTTGACTCGCCGCGAAGAAGCAGGGAAACACCGATATTTATGTGTTTGCTTACGGAAGAAAATTCTACATCGAACACAGGCGGATAATCCCGATTTTCGCCGTGATTATATTGGACCAATCAAAAGTGTGATAAATAATGGGCGATTACGATCGTATGTAACGTTCGGCAAAGTGCGTAGTCCGCCGAAATTCGATAAATAATTGTGATAACCTAAAAATATTTTATCGGACATTTTGGGCCGACGAGCTACGAATTTCGATCGGCCCTTGAATGTTTATGTCGGGCATGTCCGTAGGTCCGACGGAGTTTCGGGAAGTCTGCATCATGATGATGATTAATGACATTGGGAAAATGTGACAAATGTCCACATTGGACACATTTGAAATTGTTCTCAAATGATTTATCCAATGAGACACCGCATGTCTGGATCCACATTGCAAATGAATATGTTCACTATATTACGATTGAAAACACAGCTTAATTCTCTATGTTCAAATAAATACTGAATACAATTCCTATTTTTACGGACGTTTTGACAGGTTATAACTTTTCTTCTTGTACGTCCATAATTCTCACACCAAAATTAAATAAATGCGATTTTATTGTGAAATAATGATAGGCTAATCCGAACGAGTTAAATCGACTGGGTACTGGCGTTCTAGTAGGCAATAGGCCGACTAGAGGACTTGGGCATGGGCCAAAAAAGTTTCACTGCCTATGGGCCTCCACAGTGCTAACCCGGCGCTGCGCCCGCCAACCCCATCGTATGATAATTGTTTAGCGCAACGGACCACATTAAAATAAAAATAAAAAGAGGATACAAACCGGTAGCGATTTCATTCATTTCATAAATATTACCCCCACCCACCTCCTCCAACCGCCAACACCGCCCCAGGATAATTTGTTTGTTCTGCAAATATAATCAAAATCTTCGGTAATCATTTCGTTTTCAAAGTTTATTTTCTTGTCCATAATGTCATTTCGAGCCATGAAACGATCCTACGTCGACACAATCAAATCAGCCAATGATATTGATGGTCTGTGGATGAAGTCAGCGGTGAAGAATCGTATTAAACAATTATAATGAATCAAAACACGACTAAGATATTGCTATTTTGATGAATGTTGCTGAAATCAGCCATAGTTGTTATGACCCATACTGAAGGAAGTGCCTGTAATATGGCAACTTCTCATGCGCACTACACATGAAGACGGTCTAAATTAAACTAAGATTACATTTTGTTCAGTTCCCTTGGTATGTTTGCTCTGTTTCAGTTTCTGTTTAGGCTGTCAATGTAGTGGTTTACTTACTAAATAATACTTGTCAATCACAGTTTGTGATTGACGCCCATATATTATAAATTGTGATGTTTACAACGGATCACCGTAGTTTATCGAATGGGGAAGTCATAGTGTATACATTGTGTACGCACCGGTCTTACTGACAACGCAGTGACGTCACGATCTATGTAAAGAACGTAGTGTTTATGACGTCATAA
>VMBQ01016887.1:0-10673 GCA_007657795.1 Dreissena rostriformis | reverse complement strand
GACAAATTTCAAAAGGGCCCGTTGCATAGTTAAGGTTTAAAAAGGATTTTAAAACCTTATTTGTGTTTGTTTTTACCAATATGGATTGTTTTCTTTAAAACAATCAGCCAAATCGAAAATTATTTGTCACAGGTATGCTCAAACAATATTCTTATGAAATTTTAAGATATTAAAATATAAGAATTATAGTAAAAGACAAAATCACTTTAAAACATTAACTGTTTATCAAAGCCACACACCTTGAGTAGGTTGAGGCATTATGAGTCTCGTTCCGGGAAAACTGATCTTAATGCATGTGCATAAAGTGTCATCCCAGATTAGCCTATGCAGTTCGCACGGGCTAATCAGGGACGACACTTTCCGCTTTTACTGTATTTTTTGTTTAAAGATAGTTTTTACTCAGCGAAAATCCAGCTTAAGCGAAGTGTTGTCCCAAATTAGCCTGTGCAGACTGCACAGGCTAATCTGAGATGATACTTGACGCACGTGCATTAAGTTCAGTTTTCCCAGAACAAGGCTCTTATTATAATACTTGCGTTGTATAGAACGCATAAATAATCAGACACTTTATCACAAAACTGCGAATGCACGGCCTTAGCATAATACAAAATTGTAAAACTAGTATACATGTATATCAAAAATAATAATTACAGCAGAAAAGATAGCCCTATGGTTATGAAAGATATACACAATAAAGGCCATGGGTGGCACACATCCCCAACAAACACACACACACACACATACACACACACATACACATACACAGTCGATTGCACGGCCTGAGCATAATACAAAATTGTAAAACTAGTATACATGTATATCAAAAATAATAAGTACAGCAGAAAAGATAGTCTTATGCTTATAAAAGATATACAAAATAAAGGCCATTGATGACACAAATCCCTGCCCCCCCCCCCCNAATCTTGAACAAAAAAAGGAGTTACTTTGTAAACTGGAGATTATGGGAAGGACTATGAAAATAAAGAATCATCTGAACTCTCAATAAAGTACCCTCAATACATAATCTTATTTAAGGTTTAACAAATGCATGTAATAACAAGAGATGTGTTTGTCAGAAACACAATGTCCCCTACTGCGCCGCTTTGAATATATATTTTTTCGAAACCTAAACGCAAGGTGTGACGGAATTTCAGAAGGACAGACAGACAGACGGACGGACAGACAGATGGACAGTGCGATCACTATACATGTATGCCCACCTTCGGGGGCATAAATGTGATATGCGTACATGCACACAAAATAAATTTCAACAGAGTTATGGGGCAAGCTTTGTTAGTTGAAGACGTTCATAGTAAAGGAATGTCAAATGTTAAGTAAACAATTTTAAACATATTCTCGATATTAAATTATACGCAACCTTTAATTTTTGCAGTACGGACGGATCAACGGACGGGCGTTTCGCTTTTAGATATCAGTACGCCGCATGGAGGCGGGGCATAACAGTTAAAACCATTCTGATAAACACTACGCATGCGTGCCATTCGACTTGGGTATCAATAAAAGCTGTTATAGTCAATATATGGGAACAGTTTCGCAAGTTGAATATTAAAGGGTGCATAAAATACTTGGAGCAGTTCTCGCGTACAGTTTAACATATCGCCTATAGATCGTTCCGCAGGTAATCGAACATTGACCAGCTCGTCGTCGTAGAGATGCTGCTCTTCCGTCAGCGAAAACGGTTCTGTAAATATAAATGAGCCACGCTTTGTGAAAAGGGGGTTTAATGCATTTGTGTAAAGTGTCGTCCCAGATTAGCCTGTGCAGTCCGCACAGGCTAATCAGGGACCACACTTTCCGCTTTAACTGGGTTTTCGACATGAAGAGTCTTCCTTTAAACGAAAAAAAAAGCGGAAAGTTTCGTCCCTGATTAGCCTGTGCAGTGCGACACTTTACGCACATGCATTAAACCCCCTTTTCACAGAACGCGACCTATTAATAGTTATTTAAGAAAATAACATGTTTAAAAAATTAAAAATAAAGCGCTCAAGTAAAACAAAACATTGGCTTCACCGCCTTAACAATTCGAACTTTCTTACTACTATTAATACATGTAGTCTTGAAACCCTAACCTCATTGGCCACCGTGCACTAGTCTATTTGGATCAGCATCATTTCTTTGTCGAATACCCGGACAGCCTGGGTAAATGTGACCTACTTTGGCTCAAAATTAAATGTTTTCCCCTGAAAGGTCACAGGGACAGGTCCGTACATAATGAAGTCGTGATGACTCTAGTCTCAGCGATGACCTGTAAATAAATAATAAATAACACCACAGACACACAACCACAAAGTCTACTGTGATCACAGTGTGGCGATCCTTATCAGCTGACAACAACAGACAAGTGCTGCCACCAGTCATTGGTCAGTAAGCTGAGAGAAAAGACTACAGACATAAAAAGATATTATATGAGCCTTGCTGTGGGGAAACTGGGCTTGATTCATGTGCGTTTAGATTCGTCTCTGAATCGCCTGATCTGTCCGCACAGGCTTATCAGGGACGACACTTTCTTCTTTTATGAAATGTTTCGCTTGCAGGAGGTCTCTTCTTAGCGGAAATCCAGTTGAGGTGGAAAGTGTCGTCCCTGATTTGCCTGATTTAGCCAAGTTTTTCCAGAACGAGGCCCATATGGTAGACCACTACACGGAGTGGAATTCTGTGTGGAACGGCCTGAAATTCATTCTTTTAGGCATTCAACACAACCTTCCAATGTCAAGAAACTGAACGATCTGTCTAATACTGCCCAACCGGCGTCCTTCCGCTCTAGTTGTCTCGGACGTGAGGACCAGTACATTTTCCCTTCCAAACACTTGTATCCAGTCCTGAATAAAAATGTGGTACATTCCTGCTCGAAGGCGAATCTGAAATACAGGTCATATTAAACTATATTGTGAATGATTTAAAAGGGAACTCAAAACGCCAGATGTATGTATAATTTATAATTGAAACATTCAGAGTTTATGATTTATAATAACATTATGCAGATGAGTCTAAAATAAATATTGATAAAACAAAATGATAACTTCAATACAATAAAACGAATTATTGTTTTAAGAAGGGTATTTAATTAAGTCTCAAAGGCAAATCGATAGTACATTAANGGCGGTGGGGGGGGCAATGAAACTTACAGGATGCGTATCGGTGGCAATGAAACTAACAGGATGCGTATCGGGGGCAATGAAAGATGCGTTTCGGGGAGGGGGATGAAACTTACAGGATGCGTATCTTGGGCAATTAAACTTACAGGATGCGTATCGGGGGCAATGAAACTTACAGGGTGCGAATCTGGGGCAATTAAACATTTTGGATGCGTATCTGGGGCAATGAAACTTACAGGATGCGTAACAGGGGCAATGAAACTTACAGGATGCGTATTAGGGGCAATTAAACTTACAGGATGCGTATCGGAGCAATGAAACTTACATGATGCGTATCTGGGGCAATTTAACATTCATGATGCGTATCGGGGGCAATGCAACTAAGAGGATGCGTAACAGGAGCAATGAAACTAACAAGATGCGTTTCGGGGGGGAGGCAATTAAACGTACAAGATGCGTATCTGTTGCAATAAAACTTACAGGAAGCATATCATTAGCAATTGAGTTTATAGGATGCGTTTTTGGTGGCTATGGAACTTATAGGATGCGTTTCGATGGCAATTAAACTTACAGGATGCGTTTCGGGGGTAATTAAACTTACATGATGCGTATCGGGGGAAATTAAATTTACAGGATGCGTTTCGTTAGAAATTGAACTAAAAGGATGCATTTTTCGTGGCTATAGAACTAACAGGATGCGTTTTGATGGCAATGAAACTTACAAGATGCGTGTCGGTGGTAATGGAACTTGAAGCATGCATTTTGGTGGCACGTGGAATTTAAAGAATGAGTTTCGATGACAAATGGAACTTGAGGCATGATTATTGGTTACAAATGAAACTTAAATCATTAGTTTTATGGCAAATGGAACTCACAGCATACATTTTGTTGGCAAGTGCAAGAATCAATTTGTTTGACAAAGGGAATAATGGAAAGTAACATTACGATTACTTATGTTACTTACTTCATATGTTTCAAACGTGCGGTTGTATGCACAACCCCTTGGGGTGTTTAATCGCAAACATTCGTTGAATTCTTTGATAAATTTCAACGCGCTCTGGTGAAAATTGTGCGGGCTTCTTTTATAACCAATCGCCCTAGCTTCAAAAATATAGTCGGAATACAACCTGCAAAAGAAGAATTTGTTAAGCAGGATGTAGAAAACAGTAATTGTTGAAAATAGTCGATGTTATACATGATGTTAAAAAACACTGTCCCATTTCAAATACTCCTTAACTCAAGTTTCGACAAACGCTTTATATTATAAATTTATAAACAAGCGTTTGTAAGTATGCGATATATCAAATACTATTTGAGGGTTACAATACACGAAACAGATAGAACGTCTGGAAAATACCGCTTTTCGAAAAAAAATGCTAACCAATAAGTTGCCATCAATATACACGTATTATCATTTTGAATATATACGATCACGTAAAAAAGGGGAATACGTCTAGTTTTAATACGTGTCTTAACGTACTAATATGAAATACCGTCGATATGCCCCTTTAAATGTTTACGTCTGAGTGTATAATCCGATATTGTGCAAAATGGTGCATGCCTTGAATGGTGACATATGTTGGGAAATCAATGAACCGGGTGTTGTGCTTTTTGTGGTAAGGCTAGAATATCTTATTTCAATTCACGAAACATAAAATCGGAAAAACACAACAATGTTAAACTAATAACACAGAGATTCAAAGGGATCATGTTAAATGTGGGAAAACGGGGGTCAATGCACGTGCGTAAAGTGTCGTCCCAGATTAGCCTGTGCAGTCCGCACAGGCTTTTCAGGGACATCACCTTAACTGGATTTTTCCTAAAAAAATACTTTCTTTAAACGAAAAGTATCATAAAAGCGGAAAGTGTCGTCCCTGATAAGCCTGTGTCGACTTCACAGGCTAATATGGGACGACACATTACGCACAGTCATGTAACCCCCTTTTCACAGAGCGAGTCAAAAATATAATCGGAAAAACGCAACGTTGTAAAACTAATAACACAGAGATTAAAAGTCATCATGTTCAATATGTATTGAATATGGGTGTTCGTTGATAAACAGTCAAATAATTATACTAATTTAATGAGGTTGAGGTTTTCGCAAGTTTATATAGTAATACAGTGTCCAAAATTAAATATAAGTGATGTCATAGTCAAGTCTATTGCAAATGAATATATATAAATTAATTTTATTTGTGTTAATTATTATTTAATTTCCCCCTTCCGATTGTAATATGTTCAAGAAAATAGTAATTGCAATAGTTTGGCCTAAATACATGTACTTAGGACGAAATGTAAGCTACAAATGCGACATGTGTTGTATTTACTGAATGACTAATCATTGTATTATCTGCGACACATACACAATATATTTGCATATGCAACATTCGACATTTAATAATATTAAAGAAAGTATTACAAACAAGTAACTGCTCGATATATTAATATGAGCCTCGCTATGTGAAAAGGGGGTTTAATGCATTTGCGTAAAGTGTCGTCCCAGATTTGCCGCTGCAGTCCGCACAGGCTAATCAGGGACGACATTTTCCGCATAAACTGTTATTTTTTTTGCTATGAAGAGACTTTCTTTACACGAACAATATCATAAAAGCGGAAAGTGTCGTCCCTGATGAGCTTGTGCGGACTGCACACGCTTATATGGGGCGACATTTTACGCACATGCATTAAACCCCCTTTTCACAGACCATGGCTCATATGTATAGTGGTACACCAAGGTTAATCCTTACATGGTACAAACCAAATTCTTTTTAAACACAGAACAAATAAACCATTGTTTAACTACCAAATAAACAACACAAAAAGTCCTGACACTGAATGCATAATATGTTTCATTTCAACTTAAAACATATTTTTAAGATCTTTGCAAAAATCCGAATATATTTCTCACTTTGTCTTAAATTTCTTTTGTTATAATTTACACACAAAAATTAATGTCATTCAAAAGGCCCGCTCAATCGATAAAAAAGACATAGCAACTAGATAACGACCCATGGGTCGTTATTATTCAACAATATTACCAAGATTGCCTTGCATCGCTCACCTGAGTTTAACGAACCACAATAATGTGTTAGGTAGTTATTATATCTTATCTTATGTTTTAATTTAAAATCTAAACACTTATCAATCTAACGGACTGAAAACAAAACAATTGACAACAATTTAGAATAACGTCATCATATGAACATTATTTCGACACTCTCTCCACTTTGGAAATTGGTTTATGAGAGGAAGATGTTCAAAGTTTCCAAATAATCCACTATCACCGTAATAGCCATGTATTCCAAAAAAATAAAATAATTTGAAGAGATTTGGTAAAGGAAAATCCACTGTGTGGTTCGTAATATGTTTCTACATATTTCAATATGTAGACGATATTTTTTTAAGTATCAACATAATTTGAAGACATGTGATAGAAAGGAACCCAAAATCAATTGGGCCACATTAATCTTGAAACAAAATCAATTGTTTTTTTAAGTTAAAAGTTAACATAATAGCACAATAATCAAGCACGTGCCTTTCTACAGGTTCCCTCAGCATAAAGATGACCTTCATTTTAGGATTCAGTGAGTACATGTAGTGCGCATGCGTGAGGCGCGGTTCCCGGCTTCCGTTATTTCCGGGAAACTCCAACCACCGGCTGTTGTCAAAGGCATAATCCACTGAAGCGTCTCCTGATAATATATGTTTAAACCTCGCTCTGTGAAAATGGGGTTTAATGCATTTGCGTAAAGTGTCGTCACAGATCAACCTGTGCAGTTTCGCACAGGCTTATCAGGGACGACACTTTCCTCTTTTATGACATTTTTCGCTTAGAAAATCTTCTCTTAGCAAAAATCAAGTTTGAATTCAGCAAAAACGTTTATGATTCTATTTCTATTCATTTTTTTGTTTCACATACCAGTATTTAAGGGACATACTACCCATACATGACTTGTGTGCACGTAAGTCTTAACACATACTGTCTTATCCTTGCTGTATGATTGAGACCCCGCAGCCCGTATGATTAAACCTCTTACGATCAACTTAAGTTACGATCTAATTTTGGAATAAAAGTACAATTTCAAATGCAATTTATTAGCACCGACGTGAATGCTTAGTAAATTACATGTATTCAATCAATTTGATTCCATGTACTTTATGTTACGAACAAATTAATTATAAATTTGTATCTATTGTGCGCTAAAAAATCAGTCCTAAGTTAACGTTTTTTTTTAAGATCTGTTATATGTGAGGACGCTGCTCAGTTACTCACCAATAATCCCTGTGTAAATAAGTGTTCCATTCTTGTCAACATCAAAGCTTTCTTGTAGTCGGTGAATGGAAGGGCGGAATAAAGGCACGTAATACCGTTGAACGGCTTCCCCGAAATTAGCATACTCTATAGAACATACAAGATTTTTTTAAGGGACTGTTGGCTAACAAACCTATCGCGTTTAACTACCGATTTATAGGAATAAGCACAGAATTAATCACACACAAAAAGCATAATTGAAAACAAACCTTTGTAAAAAAATGCAGAAGCTTTCGTGTCCCAGTACAAACATATTTTAAAACAATAACAACTAGCAGACTTCGTTTCCTTTGACGCATTATCGACAAAATTGTCAGAATACCAGTGAATAGATCTGTGTTTGATGTAATAAGCAGCTAAGCATATTCGCAAACGTATAATTCAAATCGGTCACATATTATCGATCTGATAATTATCAATCGCATGCTTTCTATACACTCGCTAGGGCGTGTTGCCTCTGAGTAAATCGAATTCCTTCACTACGTTTGTACCAAGCCAACTTTAAACTATAGATTACATTCGTTACAAGCGCTTACAAACATACGCATGATGAATAAATATATTCCTAAACAATAAAATAGTTTTCAAAATAATATATTTCATAACAATGGATATCATCAACAAGCTTTGAATTATGTTTATCTGACAGGTGTTTTAACTTAACGAAAAAAGTGCGAGCTATCAGTATAATGATTAAATAGAGGATATTTGTTGGATTCAGTTGAATATCGATTTTAATTCACGAGTGATGATAAAACATATATTTTTTCTATGATCACGAGTGAATTGAAATCGATTTTCCACCGCACCCAACCAATTTTATTTTTGTTATATGCATTGTTTACCGTTTATTTAAATTTTTAAAAAGAGTAAAAATGACGTCATTTCACAGTAAAACGGTGAAAATTATCGAAATTTTTCAATGTTATTTTTCAGTGTTTGAAACAGTGAATTATCATTTTAAAGTCACTGATATTTCTCTATAAACCACCGGAAAGCATAAAATAAAAACTTACTGTACATGTGTCTATGAAGCAAGTCCGGCTCCTTAGGATGTTCCCATTTGATCTGCGGATGTCTCGAGAGCCGCGTGTACAAATCAGTCGTCCCGCATTTTGGGAACCCAGGTAACACAAAATACGGAAAGCACTGAAGCGTAGACGTTTCGTTCACAGTAGTCCCGTGATCTGAACGTCTGATGTCTTGAAAACATGGGTTCTTATACTTTCGCAAAAAGCCTGGATGAAACTAAAATACAAAGTACAACAGTTTTAATAATTCGCAATAGGACGACAACGCCTGGGTCTAGTGAGCTGGCCAAGATGTCAACACGAGCGGAATAACATGCCTGCCATGGGCATAACCTGGCGTTCCTTCAATATCGAACGGTTTGCGTGCAGTATGCGAATGTATGCGAATGTGCGTATTTGTTTAAATTATGGCCAACATACTGAATGTGATAAAAATTGGGATTCGAATTTTCGTCACAGAGTATAATTGATTAAAGTGACATTAAAAGGTACGTAATAATTATGGTTTAGCTGTAATATGTTACTAGGTTGATTCTGAACAAATGCAGTTTTATCACAGATGTGTCAGCTATGAAAAAGGCATGTGTGGATCATTTATTATTTATTTAATATTGTTTTGCACACCTACAATTCATGGTGATGATGTACTTGAAGTTTCAACTGAATCTCTTGAGAAAATTGGAAGCCTTTCCTTCAACAAGCGAATAATCTCGTACGCAAACTGTATTGCCGACTGACCGACCGAGTGTCTACAATATACCACTTGTCAAATAAACACACACACACACACACATACACACACACACTCACANTGCGTATTTGTTTAAATTATGGCCAACATGCTGAATGTGATAAAAATTGGGATTCGAATTTTCGTCACAGAGTATAATTGATTAATTGAAGTGACATTAAAAGGTACGTAATAATTCTGGTTTAGTTGTAATATGTTGCTTGGTTGATTCTGAACATATGCAGTTTAATCACAGATGTGTCAGCTTTCAAAAAGGCATGTGTGGATCATTTATTATTTATTTGATATTGTTTTGCAAACCTACAATTCATGGTGATGCTTTATTGGAAGCATTTCCTTCAACAAGAGTATAATCTCGTACGCAAACTTATGACCGACTGAGCGACAGAGTGTCTTCAATATACAACTTGTCAAAAAACAAAACACGCACACACGTGATCAATATGATCAACATTCTATAATTGAACAAGAGGGCCAAGATGGCCCTAGATCGCTACCTGTGAAATGAGCTTGCCCAGTGGCGTGATTTGAACAATCTTTGTCACATATCAAATATCAAAGATGCGTGCTTTGTGGTTAAAGAAAAACAAGGTTTTTCAAGATTTGACCTGGTGACCTAGATTTTGACCCCAAATGACCCAAATATTAAACTTTGCCTAAATATTGCCCTTACAAACTTTCTCCTAAAGTATCATCATTNTTGTCCAAGATATCAATAAAACCAATGTTTTCAACAAGTTTCATGATGATTGGGCAAAAATTGTGACTTCTAGAGTGTTCACAATATTACTCTATAGCCAAATAAGGAAAACTGCCCCTCCCACTGGCGGCCATGTTTTTCAACGGACCGGAACCACTTTGAAACTCAACCAACATATCATTAAGACAAACATTTTGACAAAGTAACATGGTGATTGGGCATGAAATGTGACTTCTACAGTGTTTACAATGTTTTTCTTTTTTTTGACCTAGTGACATAGTTTTTGACCCAGCATGACCCAGTTTCAAACTCGATCGAGGATTCATTGAGACAAATCTTCTGACCAAGTTTCAAGAAGATCCGACAAGAAATGTGGCCTCTAGAGTGTTTACAAACCAATGTGGACGTACGACGGACGGACGGACAGACGACGGACAAAGACCGATCCTAAAAGCTCACCTGAGCAATCAGGTGAGCTAAAAACAACACATCTGCAAAGCAACCCGAGACAGACCTTCCAAATCGTTACCAGATCTCAAATTATCCAGAATCATCGTGTCATAACACCTGGAATCGCATTACATAGTAGTCACTTGCTGGTTAATATCTGCCATTTTGTTCTGGCGTGTTGGCGGTTTTGAATCCCCCTTATTCCCTCAATTATATCTACCTGTATATAATGCTTCACGTTCATACCTCTCATAGTTATATTTTATTATATAGGAATATGCCCGGACCAAATTTTAGAACAAAAAATAAGTAA